>VXBP01003610.1:0-58521 GCA_013400115.1 Rhinopomastus cyanomelas | reverse complement strand
CACCAAGACTGCAGCGACGAGGGGCGACCCCCGAAAGTTGCGCGGAGGCGAGAGGTGAGTGGCGCCTGGCCCGCGACTCCGCAGCCCGACGGTCACGGGGAGAGAGGGGTAGGGGGCGGCGAAGTTTAGGGGAAGGCGGGCGGGGGGCAGCGCGGTTCCCCCCGCGCTCCCCGAGCAGCTGTTGCGCGGGGTGAGGCGGGGTGGGGGTGGGAAACACGCGCGTTGCGTAACGGGGAGCGCGGGTGTCCGTGTGTCCCGGTGCCCGGCCCCGGGGCAGCCCCCCGCCGAGGCCACCTGCAGCGGTTTGCGGCGAGCGGGCAGCGCTCAGCGGCCGTGGCCGAGGGGCTCGGTGTGTGGAGGGTGACGGGAACTCCGGGAACAGTCCTGGCATCGCAGGAGCGCGGCGGCGCCGAGCCGTTGCTGGTCGTGGAAGAGGCGAAGTGATGCCGCTCGCTCCTTTTGTGGAGCGAACGGGCTGTTTGTGGGATGCGGGGGGGACCCTGCTCCAGCCTCTGCTCTCGCCTTGGAATCCCACCGTGTTCCCTTTGCGTAGCCCAAGCTCCGGCAGTTCCGGAGCGAACGCGGTTCTCGTTATTTAGTAGTAAACGTGAGGCAGAGAGGTGACATCTTGTTAGAGATCCTCGCCAGGCTGGTGCTGGGAAGATGGGGGGCACGGACGCTGGTGCTGCTTGTGTCGGGCGCTCGGGAAGGAAACCCGTGGCAAAGACTTGGGAACTGCCGCTCGACTTGGGCTTATTAATGTAATTGTGCCGTTCCGGGGCTCCAGTCGTTTGGTGTTTGGGGTTGTTTTTCCTTCTGGCTGGGAATTGCCTGGGAGTCTGCCGTAGATGGTGGAATGCTGAGCAGTTTGAAGAGGGGGGTGGTGCTTGGGTAAACGGACTTCTTCATCAGGTAGGTAAATACTGACATTCGAGGTAATTGCGTTCGGCGAGATGGATTGGAAAAACCAATAAGGCTGTGTGTTGAGACGTTGTCTCTGGGGCTCTTGTAGCAGCAGCCTTAAACGGGGATTCTCAGCGCCTTTACATCTGACAGATGAAAATAAAATTCCACTTCACGTGTGGGTTTGTTCTTGTAAAAGCCTGCGCTGGCTTTTGTATCCACCCGCTTGCCCCCGGTCAGTGGGAGCTGGGCACTTGCGC
The DNA here is from genome assembly GCA_013400115.1 of Rhinopomastus cyanomelas. Taxonomy (NCBI): domain Eukaryota; kingdom Metazoa; phylum Chordata; class Aves; order Bucerotiformes; family Rhinopomastidae; genus Rhinopomastus; species Rhinopomastus cyanomelas. The sequence goes on along the minus strand of VXBP01003610.1, from coordinate 57,358 downwards.
AGCAAAATAGGTCGGTGTTCTGCTGCCCTGCGGTGTGGGGAGCCTGTGCCTTCAGCATCGCTCTTCTGAAAGGTGCTCTGCAAGAAATGAAAGCGAGCTGTGGCCACCTGGAAAAACAGGGGACTGAAAAAATCAGGGCCACAGCTCTAGTTTCCTTGTCAGTTTCCTCTGTGGAGCTGGACGAGCTGTTCACGCAGACTAATGCCCGTGCACTGAGCTCTCAAGGGGGCAAGAAGGGTCCCTAGTGATTTTGGAGACAGGGTGATTGTCAGTGGGTTTAGAGATCTTTTGCCAGAAGCAGAGTGTGTGTTTTTGGGTGATGCTGGGCAGCTCTGCTGTGTCACTGGTAATTAAACAACTAGTATTTTTGCTAAACTTTTACAGCTGTGAGGGTCGGGTGGGAAAGGTACACACACAGAAGGTGCACGGCTGTTACATGTGCTGTCAGCTCCCAACTGGTTAATCATCAGCAAAATCACCTGTTCTTGCCCGGGTATCTCACCCTGGGAAAGAGTGTGAGGGCAGGTATTCCTGGTCCTGTCCTGACCAGGGAGGCACATTTTGAAACCTGTGTTGGTACCACTGTCATGTACCCTGGCAGGGTGAGCTGCTGATGTAGGTGGGGCACCCTCTGCTTCTTCCCTCTTTGCCTTCTGTCGGTCATTTCTCTGTGAGAAGACATTGGCTGTTCATTCTTTTGTGCTGGGCATGAGGGAAAGTTAGAGAGGGCACCCCAGCTGCTGGCTAACACCTCAAATCTCAGTAAGTAGGCACTGACACGACACTCCTAATAGGAGCTCGTGCTAAATCTCTGACGCTACAGAAGGCCTTGGAGACTCATTGAAATTAATGAGTTTAATAAAACCCCGGCACTGTTTCGCAGCCTCGCACGGTTCTTTCCATGAGTGTGTAATTAATGACAGAGCGAGCTGAAAATAAAGCTCTGCGTAGATGATGCGTGTTGTGGAATATGTGACACGAGTTGCTCACCTGTGCTTATTTTAAAACTTTGATTGCTTGGCTTTCTGTTCTAAAGTGCAATAGCTGTTTTCCTTAATGAGGCTGCACTGTGACTGCCAATTCATGATTCCCTTAAAGTTTGCTCAAAAATACTACCAGAGGTGAAAAGGAAAAATCAGCAATCAGTTTTTAAAGTTGAAAAATTCAAGAAGAATAAGAGGAAATGTTTTCTTGTTGTGTGCCAGTGGTGTTCTTTTCGGTTAGGGGCTCGCATACACAGAGATAAAGGGGAGACCTCTCAGAGCCATGAAGATGAAGGGGAGTGGAACATCTCCCTGATGAGGAAAGGCTGGGGGAGCTGAGTGTCTTGAGCTTGGAGAAAAGGAGACTGAGGGGTGACCTCATTAATGTCTATAAGTATGCGAAGGGTGGGTTCAGGAGATGGAGCCAGGCTCTACTCAATGTCATCTAGTGATAGAATGGGGGGCAGTGGGTGTCAGCTGGAACACAGGAGGCTTCACATAAATATCAGAAGGAATGTCTTCACGGTGAGGGTGACAGAGCAATTGAAAAGGCTGCCCAGGGGTGTCGTGGAGTCTTCTTCACTGGAGGTGTTTAAGACCCACCTGGATGTGTTTCTGTGTGACTTGGTCTAGGTGATCCTGCTGATTGTCAGGGGGATTGGACTGGATGATCTTTCCAGGTCCCTTCCAATCCCTAATGTTCTGTGATGCTATGAGTGTAGCTGAGAGACGTTTATGGCACTAAGCTGAAAAATGAGATGTGTACCTGTAGTACACACGAGGCAATCATTTGGGTAGTAATGACACTTTTATGTGATAAACCGTTGGTTTTATTGAATAGCACTTACTGTGTGATGTGAGCAGAGTCTCCGGTGATGTTAATTTAGGTAGCACGAGCATGGTTTATGTATTCAAATCAAAAGGTACGAGCCTTTTTACTGGAAGGAATGCTTTCTGAATGGCTTCTCAGTTTACAAGTTGTGTGAACATACCCGTAGCGTGGAGCAGGTCTGGCTTGGGTTCGAAGGCGTGCACGCTTCTCCCTGTCACCTCTGGGTCTGAATTGCCAGCTCTGCTTATTTTAGGTGTGATGGTCCTGTGTTAGTGGTTTCTGGGTTCAGCTGTGTTAAGGGAAATACATCAGTTACTCCACTGAAGTGTTGAAGAAAATTTGGATTTAAACATAGATTTCTCTAAGTGTGAGCTAGTCCTGCTGCTTCCAGTGTTCCTGCTGACCGCAGAAGAACGTGATGGAGTCCTGCTAGTGCAGGTCCTCACTGATGTTTGAGTAGGTGCCTAAATGATTTTATTGTAGTAGCCGAGTGCGTTGTAGATTTCAACCTCCAGCAGCTCCCTAAAGGTTTTTCAGAGTAGCGCTCAAGCTGCTTATTCAGCTCTTTCAAAAAATGGTCATCGTTCCTTTAAATTCAGCCGACAGACATGAACCTTGGCAGCTGCCTGAATGTTAGGCATTCATTTGAAGCTTGCATGGAGAAGATGTAAAATGCATGAATACAGCCAGCTGAGTTGCAGCGTGTTTGTTTTGCTTTTCAGTTAGGCAGAAGCCTCTCTGTAGTGGACTGAAAAGAGCACTTCTTACCGTGCCCCTCCTTCTCTGGAGATGTTTAAAACCCTCCTGGCCATGCTGCTGTGTGACTTGGTCTAGGTGATCCTGCTCTGGCAGGGGGATTTGACTAGATAATCTTTTGAGGTCCCTTCCAGTCCCTAATGTTTTGTGATTCTTGGACTATGCATGACAGTTTTAAAGCAGGCAAGCAGTGGATGCATGCAAATGCTTTTGTGGCCAGTGAGGGACTCGAAGCTCCCGAGTTCCTAGATCTGATGGTACTGATCAAAGAGGAACTATGTGATCAGAACAGGTAAATAAAAAAGAATGAGGGAATAAGTTTGGGAAAACCATTGTTCTGAAAGTTTACGTGTACAGCAGAACTTAAATCCATCAAAAATCTGGCTCGGAAGACTCCTCTGCTTGCTTGTATTGATCCATGTGAAGAAAGAGCCACAGCAACAGCCTGAGAAACACCAGCTGTGCTGCACCAGCATCTCAGCAGATCAATCGATGTGTCTACGTTTGGCTTAAACCAGGTTGCCTGCAGAAGCTCCTAATGCAGCAGGGGCTGAACTGCAGCTCCTGATGGGTGAGGGAGCTGCCAGGCATGCAGCACCCTCTGCAGTCTCCTCTGCTTGTGCTTCCCCTTTGCCATTTCCACCTGCTTGGTGCGGACCTGCCACCAGAGCAGGCTGGGAGGCTCCACATTTGGTGCCTGGCAAGAAGAGGAGGTGGGAGCGATGGTGGTGGCTGCAGGGGCAAGGGGCACTGGGGGTCTGATGAACACCGATGTGTTGTTGTCATCTTCTCAGCGAGAACAGTGACCTAAAGGGTCAAACCCTCCCAGACTTATTCCCAAGACCTATAATTTGCATACAGCTTCCTCTGCTGCTGTATCAACTCAGCAGATGTTTGAAAAGCTGCTAGGAATGAGAAACCTGGGAATATCCAGTTTACCCCCAGTAGGTGTTGAAATGGAAGCTGGAAGCTTGTTTTCTTGCTGCTGAGCTTTGAAAACACTCAGCCAGACTGTGATGGGTAGATGGGTTTTGGTGTGTGACTTCAAAAGGAGTCTCCCCACTAAGAAAACAGGAACTGTTTACTGCTTGTCACCATGTCGGGCTTCTGGGCTGTGGAACAGCAATCTTGTTGTTTCTGTGAAGAGGAAAAGCAGTTATGTCTTTCTAAATAAACAAAATGACCCTTGAGACTTAATCGTAGCAGCTTATTATAGCTGCCATCCACTGAGGGCTTGGGGTTTTCTTTATTAGCGATCCCTTTAAGCTTCGAACGTAAGCTAGGAAAACAGGAACTGTAGGTGTGGAGGTGTTTCTTTCCCTGATTTGCATGCAGCCTGTTTTTTATTTAGTGGGTAGGTGTGTGCAGTGTATGCGAGAGCAATTGAACATGTCAGCAGTTTCCTACACGCTGCTCCTGCTGACTCACGTGTCTGGTGCGGCTCGGAGCTCCCCTCTCTGTAACTATCCACAATGGGATGCACAGGCACAGCCCGTCGGTGCCAAGTTGTTGTCCAAAGGTTATTCTCAGTTCTCCAGTCACTGCTTTGCTGTGGGTTTTCTTCCCCAGTAATACCAAAACACACTTTGCCAGGCTGCTGGGTGCATAGTCTGTGCTTGAAGTGCATCTAGATGCTGTGCAGGGTGAGCAGGACTAAACCTCTGGGGTTTGTTTTGGTGTTGGGGGTGGGGGTTTTATGTCACTGGAACATTATCCCCAAAAAATCCCCAAGAGCGTTTTTCCCAACTTGGATATGACAACTTCAGCTCTGACCACTCTGGTCTAGGGTGAGATGTCCCTGCCCTTGGTGGGGGGGTTGGAACCGGATGATCAGGTGGTCCCTTCCAACCCTGAGTGATTCTAAGTCTGTAACTTCTCCAGTGACGAGATCCTGTTGTGGCAGGGGGATTGGACTGGATGATCTTTTGGGGTCCCTTCCAATCTCTAATGATTCTATCTTCCCTTGCCAGTCACAAGCTGTGTGGTTGCCCACTATCCACTTGTTATGATGGGAATCTTTAAAGCCAGCAAGGAGTTCTGACTACACTTTAAAAACCTGGGTTTGGCTATATTTAGGTTTGCAGAATTTTGCTGTTTATTAGTCTGGTTTTTATCTCCTGTGTGGCAGTATCACAGAACATTAGGGATTGGAAGGGACCTTGAGAGATCTTCTAATCCAATCCCCTGACACAGCAGGATCACCTAGACCAAGTCACACAGGAAAACATCCAGGTGGGTTTTAAACATCTCCAGTGAAAGAGACTCCACAGCCTCCCTGGGCAGCCTGTTCCAGTGCTCTGTCACCCTCACTGGGAAGAAATTCCTTCTCATGTGGATGTGGAACCTCCTATGCTACAGTTCACGCCCTGTTGTAGCTGGCTGTTAGGGTGATAGGATTCCTTTGTTTGCAGGAAGGTGAAAACACAAACTCTTGTTGAACTCTTCTTTATTTACAGACTTTGTTTTTCCAATTGCTCCCAAGAGAATCGCTTCTACTCACCACTCGTTTTTACTTGATCGTGTGGGTTTTCTTCTTCCCTCCTTTCTTTTTCCTTTCTTAGTCAATCACAAAAGCCTTTGCAGAAGCGGAGAGCTTTATACATCTGCAGTTTTGGATTTGCTGTCAAGAAGTTCAGGTTTTGTGTATTTTTCTCATTTTTGACAAATGGGTGAAAAACAAGTGATCTTTGAGAGTGCAATAAACAAAATCAGCTGGTGTACAACAGGCTTGAGTAACCACAAGGTGAGTTCTTGTCACTTGTTTTGTTTTCAAGCTCCTTCAGCCAGGAGTGAATAGAAAACCACACTGAGAGCATGAAGAAAATGGGTGTTCTTGGTTTCCGCCAATACAGATGACTCATCGGTATCAGTAGCGTTTCTATTTCTAATAATAAAACTGTGGAAGACCTTTAAAACGTGTGGTTTTGGCCCCAGTCTTAGTGAAAGGTTGGAAAATATTACATCAAGCTTTTTGCTTTGGTGTTTAGTTTGGGGTTTTTTTTTTGTAGACTTAGGGTTAGGTTATGCTCTAGTGATTTGCTGGGCAACAGTGAGAGGTCTTGTACCCTCAAAAAAAAAACCCCCTCAACCTGAATCTTGGCTCTGCTTGTGGTGCTAAAATCTGCCCCTCTCCTGGGTGTTGAGTGTGTCGCCGATGCTTCGTCTCGATGGCGGGGATGTGTGTCTGGGAAAGACAACCTATTTATGTCGGGGGGGGGGGGAAACTTGGCACGCTCCCTCCTCTCGCCGAGCTGCTGTCCTCCAGCTCTCCGCTCCGGTAATGAGGACGGTAGGATCACCGAGTGACCTCTACTGCTGTTTGAGCTGGGGTCAGAGGATCTGGGGAGGAAAGTAAACAGAAAGCAGGAGTTAAAGAATAAACGACAACTGCAGGATGTGTCTGTCTTTACCTAGGAGGAAGCACCCGTCTTCCAGTACTGAAAGTGATACTGAGAAAAGGGCAAATCAGAAAGTGATGGTTTTTATTTCCCTTCTTTAAGTAGTAGTTTTCAAATGTGCTGGCATCTTTTTAGCTGTTTATCTGTGAGGCTGAAATCTCTACCCTGTGTTCAGTGCAATTAAGCAACCCCGGTGCCTGCTGCATTTTGTGTCACAGCAGGTCTTGTTCTCGTGTAAGCACAGCATGCCCTCCTCCCACGAGGCTGGATCTAGAGGATCCTGCTGTGGTGGGGGGTTCAACTAGATGATCTTTCAAGGTCCCTTCCAATCCCAGATGTTGTGTGCATCTGTGATTTTAGGTCTTTAATGCAAGTTGTTCCACTTGCAGTGGCAGTACAGTCAGCATCTCCTCATCTGCTGCATTCATTGTGGTGTTACTGCTTTCAAGTTGCTTAGAGCTTTAAATTCTATAAATGAGGCAGGAGTAGCCTTTTCTTCCCTGTTAAGAGTGAAAACTCCAGTGTTTATGAAACCTCGGTGTTTACTTCCCCTGTTGTTGTGGTATTTATACTGGTAGGCTGTTCCATGTAAGGGTGGGATGGTTCTCTGTTGCTCATTATTCTATTTTAAAAGCAGAGAATGCTTTTTACACAACCCATTCTAGGGCAGTTCCTCAGTAAATCTGGACCTATCACAGCTCCCTCAGTGTCAGCAGACATCCATCCCTTTGGGGTGTCCCTGCCCATGGCAGGGGAGTTGGAACTGGATGATCCTGTGGTCCCTTCTAACCCAGACTGACTGTATGACTTGGTCTGGGTGGTCCTGCTGTGGCAGGGGGATTGGACTAGATGATCTTTTGAGATCCCTTCCAATCCCTAATGATTCTATGGAGTTAACCTGGAGTGTGTTGACATATCCTGGATGCGTTTGTGAGTTGCCTGTGCAGCCAGACTGATGGAGAATCTGTCTTGTAGTTTCTTACTGGGAGAGCAGCACTAAAAATAGAGGCGCAGAAGCCTGTGGAGCTGTAACTTTGGAACATGTGAGGATCCAGTTGTTTGTTACATGGCAACAATGAGAGATTTGCCTATTTTCAGAGCGCTATAGCGGAAAAAGCCAGCTTCCAGCTCTGAGCCATTTATTTACTTACAGTTCTCCCTGAAGTTCACGGAAGGGTTATCGGTCAAGGGCTGCAAAATACAGTGTCAGTGGTTATTCAGAGTTCAGGAGGACATAGGTTCAGGGCTCCCATTTCAGCTTGTCTTTAGAAACTCTTTGCCTTCAGAAGTGTCATGAGGGTTGGGTCATGATGAGTGAATAACACATCCAGATCTCCTCTGTGTTCTGAGCTCTGCTGACTCTGAAGTGCGACTTGTGCTCAAAATCACTGAGGGCTGGACTGGTGAAGGACAGCAGACTCTGGATGTAGAGGTTGTTATTGTGCTCTGCATCATCCCTTTTCCTTGTGCTTGCCCTGGCACCTGTCTCATCTTGCTGCAGGCCAGCCCTGAGAGCTAAATTGGCATAAGGTTATTCACTGTATGTGTAGGGTTAGTTTACTACAGGGGTCTGGCAAGGAAACAAACCCAAAATTTATTGACAGACCCAGAGCTGACCTGTCCCCTACGGTGCAGTGACTGTCACAGCATCGTGCCTCATCTCCTGAAGGTCACTGGTCCTTCAGGAAAGCCATTAGCAGCCTGTGGCCAGCCTAACCTGTAGCTTGTCAGGCAGAGCTGCTGCCAGGGCATGAGAGGTTAGGTCACTTTAATTTCTGGCTTGTGTTTGCAACAGATGATTGAAAGAAAAAGGAAGGAAAGAGGAAAACAGAAATCACTCAACTAACTCTTGTTATTCCTACCTGATCCTGCTTCTTCCTGGCCTGATTTGACCTGGCCAGTTGCCTTCCAGCTGTGATGACCTCTTGTGTATTTAGAGCTTAAACACTGAGTTATAGCTGAGAACATGAGCAGACCAGTGACTGTAGAGAGTTACTTGAACTAGGTGGCTGCAGTTCTAGATTCTCAGGTCTTCCTTGCAAACTTTCTTTGACTCTGGGGATGCTGGCAAGCATGTGTGCTTGGAGATGTTGAGTAACAGGTTCAGCAGGTGATCATAGTGGCTTGAATCTGCTCGGGTGAAGGAGGCAGTCTGCCCTCATTCTTCATGGCAAGTGCTTGAAGAGCTGCTGCTGCTATGTGGAAACAGGAGGTCCTGCTTGGCTCTGTGTGTGTTTTGGCTTTGCAGGAATGATTCAGCCTTCCAACCCAGAACATACCAGTCTACCACTTTGGTAGCCCTGGCTAGTGACAATTCAGCGTGACTCAGGGAGCAGTGGGGGCACGGGGCCTTGGCTGAGTGGCAAACGCCGATCACCTCAAGCCATCATGCGTAGCTGCACCCACCCTGCTTGGCTGCTGGAGCCGGTCAGCTGTCTTGGAGAGGAAACTGGCGAGCAGACCAGTGGTGACTTTCATTCAAAGCTGAGTCCTGGCCGCACATAGTAGTGTCATCAGCCTTCTGGTTAGGTCCTGCTCTTGAGCTGAGAAACCTGATTCCTGTTGCAGGTCACCTTCAGGTGTCTGCTGTGCCCGAGGTACTTCTGTGTGTGGAATGTAGAACCTGCCAGATGCTTCTGACTGCATTTCCAATAGCTGTTAGTAAGTGTGTGCTGAGGGGGATGCAGAAATCCCAACTAATTGATGGTGTGAGGTAACTACTCGGGGTAGGCTACAAAAGCACCACGTAGTTTGCAGTAACTTGAAGTTCACAGGCTGCGCAAACACCAGCGCTCTGCAAGGAAATGCTTTGTTTTTCCTTTCCCCCCTTCTTGTTCCTCTTTATTTGTCCTACTACTAGACTAAAAGTAGAGGCAGTGATTCATTCAGTAATCTGTTTCTTGGACAGTTAGTCATCTGCCAACTTGTGTTAACTTTCCACTTTGTGCAGAAAGTGAGTAATGCACGAGCCACCAGATCCTGAGCTTTGGGGGGGGGGGGGGGGGAACAAGCTGTGAGCATCACTGGAATAACCTCCAAACTCTCTCTTCACAATTTTCCCCAGTTCCCTAGGATCAAAAGCAAGCAGGATCTGGCACGCGGCGTGCGCAGCTCCAGTCCAAGTGTTTTGTCTAGACTGGGATATTAAAGCAAAACACAAGGTTGCAAATGTAGTGCAGAGCTCTGCCGTGCACCAGCCGAGGATTACTTAATCAGTGTAATGCTGCTTGTTTTCCTCCACAACTCCTACTTCCAACAGATAAATACTGCCTCCTTATCTCACTCCTCCCTCCCCAGACTGCCGCGACTTTGTTAATTTATATTGTTCCCTACCTCAACAAATTGTGATGCTATCAAGGCTCATTAAATGAAAACAGCTTGTGAGGAAAGCTGGGATTGGTGTGAGCTCCCTGCTGCAAGCATTCCTGGTGCTTTTCATTGAGTCTTTTGGTGGTGGTTTTCGTGGGGGGAACCCCTAGACCATGATGTTGAGGTGTTACAGAACTTGAAGCTTTAAAGCCTTCTGGTAGTCAGGGAGATATTTGGATCTCTGTCGGTTCTGAAGGTGAGCACAGTGCTTGTTTGAATCACCTGAGAGTTTAACGACTTTTTTCCTTCCGTATGGAAACTGGAGTAGCATAAAGAGTAACAAGGTCAGTGATGTCACAAGGGGACTTTACAGAATAAAACCATTAGGGATTGGAAGGGACCTTGAAAGACCATCTAGTCCAATCCCCCTGACACAGCAGGATCACCTAGACCAAGTCACACAGGAACACATCCAGGCAGTCTTAAGCATCTCCAGTGAAGGAGATTCCACAGCCTCCCTGGGCAGCCTGTTCCAGTGCTCCGTCACCCACAAGGACCAAAGTCTTTTACAGTCTGCTCTAAAATAACATGAAAGGGCTGACTGCCACACTCAGCAGCAAAGGAATTCGAAGTGCAGAAGACTGGAGTGCCATGGGGAGAATGAGCATTCATAGGAGTTTGGTTAGGCTTTGGACAAACAGCCATACCAGGGATGCTCGTTTGAACACTGGCCTCTGAGAGCTGCTCATCCTTGTTACCTGCAGGTTTTCCATCATCAGCAGAGTTAGTCAATGCAGTTACCTCTGTAGGTTTGGTTGCTACTGTAGCTTGATTCTGGTTTGGTCTTAGTTTCAGCTGTTCAGCTTTACTTTTCAGGAGTGATTCTGGGTTGGAATTTGAACTTTTTTATAGCTCTTTGCTTCTCAGGTGCCTCAAGTGTGAGCAGAGCTTTCACCTGCTTTTGGTTGGAAGGCATCCAGCAGCCAGTGACTGCTGTGCCCATTTTTCACAGGAAAAAAATCAAACCATGTAGGGTATCATAGAATCATTAGGAATAGGAAGGGACCTCAAAAGATCATCTAGTCCAAGTCCCCTCACACGGAAGGATCACCTAGACCAAGTCACACAGGAACACATCCAGGCAGGATATAAATGTCTCCAGTGAAGGAGACTCCACAACCTCCCTGGGCAGCCTGTTCCGGTGCTCCATCACCTGTTCCTTCTCATATTCATGTGGAACATCCTATATTCCAGCTCACACCCATTGCCCCATATCCTATCACCAGATGACATTGAGAAGAGCCTGGCTCCATCCTCCTGACACCCACCCTTCACATATTTATAGACATTAATGAGATTGCCTCTCCAAGCTAAAGAGACCCAGCTCCCTCAGCCTCTCCTCATAAGGGAGGTGTTCTACTTATCCTATGGAGCGACCCCAAACTTGTACCAAAAGAGTTTAAGAACTAGAGTCCAAGCTTAGTATATTATGAAATTGATCTTGGTTTTCCAAACCCCAACTTTCTACCTTCCTAGGAGGCATGGCACCGATGGAGGTGTCTCCGCTGCAGCCCCAGCAGTTGGTGTTGAAGGTGACCATGCCTGTGGCTCTGCTGTGCTCAGTGGAGCTGCCAGTGGGTTCCTGGTTGGCAGAGCCTTTGGCTGCTGAACCCCCCTCTGCACTCCCCAGCTCAACATCCATCATCTGTGCCCACATCATTGCTTGAGCTCTATGAAGAAGCTTGCCTCCTTGCCAGTTTTGGGATGGGGAGAGAAGAGCAAGGGCTGAGGTTGGTGGTGCAGCTGTCGGCTGGGTTTGGAGCGCTCCATGCGCGGGTGACTCTAGCAATTGCTGATTCACTGCCTGGAGTTGGTTTTGTTGTTTGTTTGTGGTTTTGCTTGCTGTTTAGGGAAGTGATCTGCCCAGAGGTGAGAACTGGTGCTCTTTCCTTGGAACACGAGTAAACTGGACTGGGAGGGCAGTGCCTTTGCTTCCAGTCTTCTGCCCCTGTTGTCTCAGTGGTCCAGGCTGGGTGCAAGACCTTGAGCGCTGACTGATGCTGGAGGAGCCTTTCATGGAGGTCTGCAGTGTCCTGGGGATGGCTTCATCACCAGGGCTGGCACTTTAGCCTTCAGGTCACCTGCATGGGGCAGAGGAGGCTGTGGGATTTACAGCCGTAAGTGGTTTGGCTCCTGACACAGCTGCTTTCACTGGCTGGTTATGAGACTGGGGGATACAGGAGAGACCTTGCAGGTGTTGAAACCCAGGTAAATCACAGAACATTAGGGATTGGAAGTGACCTCAAAAGATCATCTAGTCCAATCCCCTTGCCAGAGCAGGATCACCTAGTGTTGAATATTGTAAAGATGAAATCACATTCAGGACATTTTTATCCGAGGAAGCTTTTCCCTCTCTTTATTTCCCCGACCATTTTCCACTGGTTTCCTGATTGGGAAGTGTAGGATGTTCCTCTGAAGGTGGATGCACCAGCATCATTATCATCCTGCTCAGACAGGTGCTGAGGAGGTGCAGCCTGGCAAGGGTTCTCCTGGGTGTTTGTAGCCGGGTGTCTCCTGCCCCGACTTGCTCTGCAGGTGCGCTGCTCGGTCAGTTAAAGAAACCACCAGCTGAAAGGATCGCTGGGGTGAAACAGTTTACAAACAGCTTTTCAGTGTTTGTTTTTATTTTTAACTCCCTCCCCGCCCATCGGTCCCTCCCATGGCTTGTTTGCGAGGCTGAAAGTCGTTACTGCAGGATGTTCAGAGGGCTCCAAGAGTTCCCAGACGACCCTCAGAAAGCAAGTTACTTCTCTAATGGCAGAGATCCTACCCCTAGCCCAAATTTTACCCTTCTGCTCCTAGTTCGAGATACATGAGGGTAAAACTTATGTTTTTGTGGTTGCCATCAGGGTTTTTTGGGGGTATTTGCATGTTTGGTTTATTCTAAAGTGCTGACAGCTGATGAAAAGATACTGACTGCAGTGTATTTGGAGCTGGGAGAGGCAGGATGCCCTTTCGGTGCCTGTGAGCCCCTCAGCCAGGTCATGCTGCCCTGGCCCCAGCTCCTGGCATCTCTCCCCTGCAGCCAAGTGCCTTCTCACTGGCATTTGGCTTGCACCCCTTTTGCCCTAGTTTTAATTCGTTGCAGAGAAGTGAGCTTGACCGCGCTGTGCTGCCGTGTCTGAGCACGGGAGGAAATCCAGACATTGCTCTCTTTTTCTTTCTTTCATTTGAAATGTATTTTACTAACCCTCGTTTAATCGTTTATGGAAAATTCTGGTCAGAAGGGTGAAATGTCTCTTGCTTGGTGCTGAATCTCAAAACCACAGCTCCCAGTACCCACTAGCGGTAATGCCCTGCTTGCAGCGCTGCGTCAGTGGGGGTAGATCTGCACGGCAGGGGGAAGGGGCACAGAGAGGGTGGAGGGGTCCCTCTTGCCCCTTGAGCTGCTTTTTAAAGTTGAAAAGGCTAAAGCCTGCCTGCAGAGCAGGGTAACCGCTGCAGACAGGCTTGGCGCTGGGACTCCACGTATGCATTTCACACGTGTGCCGATAGCTGCCTGCGGACTTTGCGGCTGGCGCAGAGGAGCTGGAAAGTATGTGGGAGCGTGTCTGCTTCCTCTGAGGCGGCTACAGGTGGTCAGAGGAAGGTGGGGGGCGGAGGAGGAGATGCTCGGAGCGAGGAACGACACCCACTTCCTCCGGCGCGCGTTGCCGTGCGCTTGAACCCGCCGCCTTGCCGGCAGCTGCGGGTCGCGCCTGCGGTGCTCTGCCTTTGCTCCCGCTGATTTGCTGCTGGAGGTCTACGACCGAGGTTGTGGTTTAATGTGTCCTTTTTAGGTAAGCAGAGCGTTCAAAATTGCCTAGTGGTGCATTTCTTCTTGTTTTTCTCTGGTGTTTGGTTTTATTTGCCGAGGTCTTTTCTGCCTGTAAAAGCTGCCACAACTTTCAGAAAGCACGAAGCACGACGTTGTTTTTAAAAGGTTCTCCCTGTCAGCAACGCTTTTTCTTTGTTGTTGTTGAGATGAAATAATTTCATAGTCTTTGAATATCTAATAGATACTGTTGGTAGGCCTTTAGCTTAAATACCTGGAGTTTGCAAGGAGACTTTCTTTAGACAAGATGACTTCAGCAGCCCTTCTCCCAGAACCTTGGTGTCAACATTAGCAAGTACAGATGGGTCTCTTTATAACTTTTAAGTCTTTACTCGAGGACCTCTAATTTTTCCTTAACTATTTGGGTGCTGCTTAATGCCTCAAAAATCTGTAGAGTATACTTGCTTGTAGTCCCAGATGGTTCAGGTGAGATGCTACAGAATCACAAAACATTAGGGATTGGAAGGGACCTCAAAAGATCATCTAGTCCAATCCCCCTACAAGAGCAGCATCACCTAGACCAAGTTGCACAGGAACATGTTCTGCCAGGGAGAAGATTGTATCTCTGCTACTCTTCTGATTTAAGAAAAGGGTGTTTTCCCCATGGAGGTACCTAGAACACCTGGCATCAGTTCCTGGTTGACAGGAGCTCCAAATGCTCCTCTCCAGGGGAACTCGAGTGAGTTGAGCTGTCAACTGCAGCTATTAGAAATCAAGGAGGGGTGTAGGAATGTCTTTCTCATCCTTGTGCCACCTGGTATCTCGTTGCTAATTGAGACTCCAGCTCAAAGACCCATCAGTAGTTCTAAACTGTGTGGTGTTTGACGCTTGGTTAATTGTTGATGTGAAACCACCGTGCAAGTGCTAAGGCTTGATGCGTGTTTTGAAAAGCAATAACTGCAGGGAAATGCCCCCAGAAGATGTGTCAAGGTATGTGAGTCGTTAGCAAAGTCATCCAGAATGAAACCAATTGAATTTGGGAAAGGATGCTGGAAGCCTGGGAGCACTCTGGCTCCAGTTCACCTCCTGCACAAGGTACAGCTGCTTAGCTGTTGCTTCTTGTGTCAGCTGTGGCAAGGGAATTGGACTAGATGATCTTTAAAGGTCCTTTCCAATCCCTCATGTTCTGTGATTCTGTGTTGTTTTCTTTGGGCTTGAGGTGGCTTGTCTTTGTACCCTTGCAGTCTGCTCAGCAAGATCTTTGCATAGATCAGGTCTCCCAGGTGTCCCCCTCTTTGAATGCTGAAGCTCCATAAGCTGCTCAAGGAGAAGGCACCAGTCCTCCAAAGGATTTGCTGCTCGGTGCTGCCGTGGGGCTGCTGTTGCTGGTAGCTTGAGGGCTCCTGTGGACTTCAGAGGGTGACATCTGATCCCTGTACCAGCAGAGCCCTCCCACCTTTTGGGTGACACAGCCTGTGTGAGTGGCCCCTGAATTGCTCTGGAGGCAAAGATTTGCTTCCCTGATTCAGGGGCTGCTTGCAAATAGGAACAAGATGAGGGGAGTTGAGTTGCAACAGCCATAAATGATGTGTGCAGCTGCCAGGCTGTTGGGTTAGAAGACAGAAGAGAAGGTGGTGCAAAGCCAAGAGACAGCCTGGGGGGAAAGAAAAACCAACCCAGAAATTGCACAAAGAGATAAAAAATGAGAACACAAAGCCCTGTCCTCTGTCCCATCACAAAGGGGAGCGTGCAATTAAAAACCTCTCGTGTCAAAGTAGGCGATGCAGGAATTCAAACACATACCTGTTCCAAGGTGCTGCCTTCCATGCCAACTTCATTTCAAAATCGACTCTACCCGAAGACAGAGCTGCTTGCATCCAGGAAGCCCTGTTTTTGTCAAGAAGCTGCAGTGAAAAGGCAGGGTGGGGCGTGCATGTGCTCTGCTGTATGAAAGCAGGAGGAGAGGCAACGCTGCAGAGCATCACGAGCGAACCCGAGTTACTTCTGTCTTTTTCAAACAGAGTTCAGAAGGTTTCATGTTCCCAGGGTACGGTGCCAAGGCTGGAGCAGTTGGTCTGGGCTGCAGCACGTTGTTCAAACTCTGCCATTTAACCCTTCGCTTGGCGACAGAGGGGCTCCACAGTTGCAGGGAGCTTTGAAACGCTTGGGTCCCCAAAGCAGCACGTGCGTTTGGTTCGGCGCACGGCACGCTTGCCTGCTGACCCAGAGGCACGTGGCAGGTACAATTCTCAGTTGTTTTGGTTCCTCTTTTTTTTCCTCAGAGGTTCTACTGGTAGGGATCATGAAGCAGGTCGAGATCTCACCGTAGCTGCAAGCTGTGGCAGGAAAATTAGCACCACACTTTCCAGTGGAAGCAGAACAAAAATGTAAAGTCTGCCAATTAAATTGGAAACAGCTCTTAATTTCCTCTCTCCTCCTCCTCCTCTGAAGGATGAATGGCTCACTCTTCTGGATGGAACTTTTGTAGTGACTCATAGTTTTATACGGATTAGTGTTAATATGTAGGTGCGGGAGACACTGGTATCTGAGAAACTATATATAGTGTCTGCAAGTGTCCTGGAACACAGAATAAATGAGCATTTGATCTGTTTCTCTTGCTGAATTAAAGGAAATGTAAATGCAAAATACCTTCCTCACTTTACTCTCTCACTTCCCAGTTGTGCTCAGCAGATGCAAAGGAGGCTGGAGTCTCCTTCTCTGGGGATGTTTAAAACCCTCCTGAAAGTGTTCCTGTGTGACTTGCTGTAGGGGATCCTGCTGTGGTGGGGGAATTTGGCTGGATGATCTTTTGAGGTCCCTTCCAATCCCTAACGTGATTATGGTAACAGACAACGTGCCTGTATCGATGGTTGAACTGGTCACAGAAATAAGGGTGTCCCCTTTATCCCCATCTGAAAGGACACATGGACAGGGCACCAGGAGCCAGAAGAGTGACGGTGCCAACATCATCAGAGAGCCTGCAGAGCTTCCTGGTACCTTTTGTGAGGGGTTTATTGTTCTTGTGGGTTTCCAGCAGGGAAGAAAGGCCCTTCCACCGCCTTGCCGTGTGCTGCTTTGCTTCCTGCCTCTCTTTAGTCAGATGGCACTGGGCTACAGGTGGAAGCTGGAGGTGTGAGCATCTCACATCTTGCTCTTCTGGTAGTACCATAACATGCCTTGTGCTAGAGTGTGCCACCACCATACCTGTTACTGTAAAGCCATAGGTAAAGCAGTTGGGTTCATGCTGGACTAAGCCAAAATCTCATGGCTCTGCAGTTGTCTGGTAACTTAAGCTTAAGTTACCAGAATTAAGCTTAAGTGTGTGGTCACCAGAGGCTTCTTCAGAGGACTGCAAAGCTTTCAGTCTCAAGGCTCCTGTTTCAGCCTTTCCTCTCAACAGCCATTTATTAAGCATCCAGCTTTGGGTCCCTCCCTGCAAGAAAAGCATTCTGGTGTGGGCAGCTGAGGGAACTGCAGTCGTTTAGCCTGGAGAAAAGGAGACTTTGGGGAGACCTTATTGCTCTTTACAGCTACCTGAGAGGAGGTTGTAGCAAGGTCGGTGTCTGTCTCCTCTCCCAAGTAGCAAGCGACAGGATGAGAAGGTTTCTTCCCTCCTAAGCAATTCTATAAAACCCCTATCAAGGAAACACTCAGCTTAGGGAAGACTTCGAAACAGCTGGTTGAAATAACTGGTTTACTGTGTTGCCCATAAACAGGGCTGCAGAGATTTGAAGTGTGAAAAGTGAGGGGATTGATGGATTGTGGTGCAGGAGAAACGGGATCAAGCAGACAGGGGAAGCTGGAAATGTGCTGAGCTGGCGTTGCTGCAGACAGTGGGCACTGCACCCTTCACTGTTGTCTTCTGCAGCAGTGCCATTTGCTCCATGGGGAGACTGTTCTCCTCTGTGGAATCTCCATTAAGAGCAAAAGAGAGAGAAAGCTGTCTTGCATCATTTAAGAACCATCTGGATGTGTTCCTGTGTGACTTGGATAGGTGATCCTGCTGCTGCAGGGATTGGACTGGATGATCTTTCAAGGTCCCTTCCAATCCATAACGATTCTATGATTCTATGTCAGTCATACCTTAAAAGTAGCCCTTATGTTAGGAGTTCCCTGCTTTGAGCAGTTGTCCAGAAACCTGACGTAGTTGTGTTCTGCTCCTTAGATCATTTACCAGAGCTCACCGTGGCGTTGCATTGTAGGCACTCCATTTCTACACCTCACTTGCAGGCATGTATCCTGCTACTGGAGAAGTTATTGAGTAGGAAGAGCACAAGTTCTGAGATCAGTCCTGACCTCCTGGTGTCTGCTTTCGGCAGGAGCATGCTGCTGGTCTTCTCTGAGAGGGCCTTGGCTGCGCAGTCTCCTCAGTTCTCTTGAGGGTTCTCCCATTGAGTAAGATGCCCAGCAAGGCTTACTCAGGGTGCTGGAGTACCCTGGGAACGTTTTCTGGAGGCAGGGAAACGCACTTACATTAAAAACACATGAGCAGCAACAACAACAAAGCAGCAGCATCCTCTTCCCATGAGTTAGGGGGGAATCCCACAGTGTCTTCAGAGAAATAGACTGATTTGGTTATGTGCAGCATCTCAGACCTCCCACCATCGGATGCCAAGGAGATTTGACTTCCATTTGCAAGCTGTGGGATAGAGCTACGCTGAAGTCATGTTGTCGAGAAACCCAGACATGGAGAACTCAAGAGTTCGTGCCATTTGATATAATTTCTTGGAAGAGATTAAAACTGTAGTCTTTGTTGGAGTCACAATGCAAGGGGCAGGAGGGAGTGATGGGGGTGTTTGTGATTAACGAGCCTTTCTGCGTACGTTGCTCATGCCTCTTGGCATCTAGCACGCTTGGTGACCTAGCTTTTTACTTCGCTTTGTGTTGTTGGCATTCTCATCTCTGTTCTCCCAAGATGCAAGAATAGTCCCTCAGCCAGCGTGTCTCCTCTTGGCTGTGAGGATGTGGGCCAGCGTCCTATCCTTGGACTCCACCAGTCCAGTAGGTTTTAGTGTTCCTGCCCCATTCTTCTTGTAACTTTTGTTCTCTGCGTTGGCCCAGAACAGTTCCCATGACGCAAAGTCATCACCCTCACGTTGAGAACAGGATCCAGTTAAGATGGGGAGCAGCACTGCACTGGAATTGCCAGCCTAACCAAGAACAGGTTCGTTTGGGTGCTGTTAGTTTCTAGCCAGTCTTCACCATTCAGTGGGAGTTGGGTTTGCAGCCCACGCTGGCCCTCATGCACAGCACTCCAGTGGTCCCAGCAGTGTCCAAACAAAGGAGGAACCCCAAGGTAACAACATGTAGTTGTTGGCACCTAAGAGAAAGGCAGTGAGGAAGGAGAGAAGCACAGTCTGCAGCCAGAGGAGTTCTTGTGTCAGTGTGATTTTTGTGGATGGGGAGGGGTTTGGCATAGACATGGGACTGATTCTTTGTCTGAAGACAATGTGAAGAACATCTAATGCTGAAGATAGCAGTTTATCCGTTCAGATGGGAGCTTTCTCAACTGGTGGCAGGCCATATATGGCACGTCAATAGCTCTGCCTCCCCTGGGGTTTCTCCCTGCAGCTGCAGACCATGTGCTTGTGTATGTGCACATGCTCAGCAAGGAGGTGGGGGGGAGTATTTAACCAGCTGCAAATCGGTGAATCATTGTAGGGGAGATGATTTCCCTTGGGCACAAGAACTCCGTGCTAAAGCAGAGGCTGTGCTTGGCAGGTTCCTCCAGCAGTTCAGGGAACCCCTGCCACCACTCTGCGGTGGCCACCTGTGCTGAAGGAAGGGCATGAAGTCTCAAGGAGCCCTGGGTGCTTCACAACCACCACCCATACCATTTCTTCTGCCACTTAGGTGTGCAGCAGCTGGGCAAGAAACATGGGGATGGAAATCAGATGAGCCTCCCAGAGGCTTTTGCTTCTGCCTGGCTGAAGAGGCGACCGTGAATGTCACCCCATTCATTCCTAACTCTTCTGTTGGTGCACAAGCAGTTTCAGCCTGTTCCAGGCATTTTTCTCCTGTGCAGGTGGTCTGTCTGTCTTTCTGTAGCCCCCAGATACAACACACCTGCTTTGTGCCCTGGTCTGTGTCCTCTCACTAATTGTGCTTAAATGGAGGAAGTCAGTGACTAGATGGGAGGGCTTTTAATTTCACTGAAGCCCTTCAGGAAAAGCAGCTGGATTTCTGTTCTGCATATGTCCTTATTCCACCCCACGCTTGACTAGTTTGGGTAGTGCTGTGGTGAGCACCTGACATGGTGGGTTTAGTCACTTTGTGTGAGTGGCTGGATGTTCCTCACAGAGGCTGCAGGATGGAGCCTGTCTGGGGCAGAGAAAGTGACTCAGCTTCATTTTTATGGAAGAAGCCCTAAAGGTTTGCCATGAGCCTTTCCTGCATCCCAGCCAGTTACCCAAAGGTGCGAGGCTTTCAGGCTAGAAGCTATTGGAGAGGGTTATAGAATCACAGAGTGTTAGAAGCTGGAAGGGACCTTGAAAGATCATCCAAGTCCAACCCCCCCTTCTGCAACAGGGTAAGCCTACAGTACTGTCTCAAGATGTCCTACATGGGGCTCAAACCCATGACCCCAGGAATTCAGAGTCCCCTGGGTTCCTAGCTGGCAGCCTGGTGCTTTGAGGCATAGACATCATCCTGAGCACCTTGGTTGCTAGCAGGGTGAGTGGAACAGAAGAGGTGATGTGGAAGGTTTGGTGGTGATTCACCAGAGCTAATTTTTGTTTCACCTTGCCCTGAGGCTTCTGTAGCTGGAGCAGGCTACCCAGGGAAGTTGTGGAGTCTCCTTCTCTGGAGATGTTTAAAACCCACCTGGATGTGTTCCTGTGTGACTTGGTCTAGGTGATCCTGCTGAGGCAGGGGGATTGGACTAGATGATCTTTCAAGGTCCCTTCCAATCCCTGATGTTCTGTGACTCTGTGCTTTTCATTTCTTACCAAAAAAAAGAGATACTGCTTTTAATGCGCTGGACCTTTGCTTAGTAACACGTCACCCTGTTGGGAAAACCTCTACACATTGTTCTGGTGGGTACAAATCCCTGCTCGGGCTACAAGCACGTGTTTTGGGCAGGATGTGTTTCAGGTGCTGCGCGTGGAACTTTGCATAGAAATGGCCCTGGTTGCTTTTGTGGGTGAAGTGTTTGGCACTAAGTATTGAGCTATAGCTCTGCGCTTCATTGTTACACTGGCTGACCTTTGTGTTGAGTTGGAAAGGGAGCAGGAAATCTGTGTTTCCTAAAAACTGCTGAAGTCACAGAAGAAAGTGATATCCCTTCTGCTAGCAGCATGTGAAAGGACCTCTGGGTGCAACCCGAAGTAACTGAAAGCTGTGTGCAGGTTTGGCTTTGGCAATGGAGCAAAGCTGGAGATGGGTACATTTGGAGTGGATGTGGGGAGGACGTTCTTCACCGTGAGAGTGGTGAGAGCCTGGGATGGGTTGCCCAGGGAGGTGGTGGAGGGCCCGTCCTTGGAGGTGTTTAAGGCCAGACTGGATGAGGCTCTGGCCAGCCTGATCTAGGGTGGGGTGTCCCTGCCCATGGCAGGGGAGTTGGAACTGGATGATCCTGTGGTCCCTTCTAACCCAGACTGACTGCATGACTTGGTCTAGATGATCCTGCTGTGCCGGGGGGATTGGATTGGATGGTCTTTTGGGGTCCCTTCCAATCCCTAATGATTCTATAATTCAGTGAGGGTGGGAAGCAAATGAGCAACAGGGAACTGGATTTTAGTGTTACTGGTGTTGGATATGTAAACTGGTGAATAACATTAGCGATTGGAAGGGACCTCAAAAGACCATCCAGTCCAATCCCCCCACCACAGCAGGATCACCTAGATCCAGTTGACAGGAACAAGTCCAGGCAGGTTTTAAGGTTGCAGTAGTTCTGCTTCCCAGTATCCACAACCCATCTCTGTCCCAGAGCAAGCACAGAGTGGATCTGTGTGCTTTAAGAGGCAAGATCCAGTTGGAGGCAAAAGAAAAGTGAGCTACAATGTCATCTAGTGATAGGACGAGGAGCCATGGGTGTGAGCTGGCACATAGGAGGTTTCACATCAATATGAGAAGGAACTTCTTCCCAGTGAGGGTGGCAGAGCCCTGGAACAGGCTGCCCAGGGAGATTGTGGAGACTCCTTCACTGGAGATGTTTAGGACCCACCTGGATGTGTTCCTGTGTGACTTGGTCTAGGTGATCCTGCTGTGTCAGGGGGTTGGACTAGATGATCTTTTTGAGGTCCCTTCCAATCCCTAATGATTCTATGAAACAGGGGAGAGCAGTCAAAGTTGTTGCCTCTTCCTAGACTTTTAAACCCTAAAAAAAACCCCCAAAAAGCAATCCAGAGCGATGAAGACAAAACATCTCAGCCGCTCTTGCCAGTTGGAGAACTGCCACTAATGTTTATAGTCTTGGAACAAAAGACAACAAAACAAGTTACTTGAGAAAAGAATTCATCATTCTGACAAAAATAGAGCTTTCAGCTGGGTTTTTTTTTTCCCTTTCCCTGAGCTTGTGTTTCTCCAACCAATCAATCCTGTTACTGAATAAAACTCTGGAAATGAACTTAACAAGATTAATGCCTGTAAATATTTATAAAACCTGTGTGTTCTGCAGTCTCTTTAAATGAGATTATGTCGTGTTTATAATACTTCCCCATATTTTGTGCCCAGTCTTGGTCTCAAATGGAACAGTTATTGTTGGTTTGTGTTGCTTGTTTGATTTCATGCTTACACCAAGGAGCTGTGCACGTGCATGACTGCCCACTTACTGTTACCCTGCAGATAATTGCACTGACTCGCTGCGCCCGGGCTTGGATCACCATGGGGTGTTAATACTTGGTGTTTAAGCCAGCCTGTTGATCTGAGAGCTGGTTCTTCTGTCTGGAATGCAGTGTTTACGACACCAAGCTCAGCCTAGAATGATAGCAGTTAGGAGAAGCAGGTTCTAGTTGGAGGTAGTGGAGTCCCCATCCCTGGAGGTGTTTAAGATAAGACTGGACGTGACGCTGAGCGCCCTGTTCTAGGTCAGTTGTGGTGATGTTAGGTCATAGGCTGGGCTCGGTGATCCTTGAGGTCTTTTCCAGTCTCAATAACTCTCTGGTGATTAATAACACTCAGTTAGTGTTCACCTTTGCAAGGGTGCTGTGGAAATGCTCTGGGGGATTGGACTAGATGATCTTTCGGGATCCCTTCCAGTCCCTAATGATTCTATCATTCTGTGCTACATGTGGTGAAATAAATGCAGGGAAAAGAAGTGTTAAGCTTTGAGAAAAGGAGACTTGAATGCATTTACTAGTCTTTAAAATACTCTTTCTCTTGCCTCTGCTGCTTCTTTTTTTGTCCCAGTAGGTGTCTGGTTTGTGTCTGTGCTCTGTCTTGAATGTCTGTTGTTATTCCCAACCAGAATTCAGGATTCTGCAAGCTGGTGTCAGTTCCCTTCATAAACAGAAGTCTTGGGTTTTTCCTGTCCAAGTCTATTTCATAGAATCATCATTAGGGATATGAAGGGACCTCAAAAGATCATCTAGTCCAATCCCCCTGCCACAGCAGGATCACCTAGATTGAGTCACCCAGGAGCACATCCAGGCGGGTCTTAAATTTCCAAGGTTTAGTCCAAGTGTAGAGGTTTTATTCCTAGAGAAATTTTCCTCTGTGGCAGAAGGAACCCCAGGGGGATCAACGCTTTGAAACGCCATCTCACCTTCCTTTATCTCACTAATGTGTCTGCAGATGGATGAAACACTAAAAAATGTAGTGGTGGCATCACCTGCTGGAGTGTGTTTTACAGAAGGAAAACAAACTGAGAGTGTAGTGGCTGTTAGTTAACTTGTACCTTGTGCTGAAGGCTCTGTGCAGGTCCTGAAGGAAGCAACCACTGCTCTGCAAACGCCTGGCACGCAAATGGGAGCGGAGGACCCTTCCCTTGCCTGATGCCCTGGGACACCAGCAAGCACTGCTTGGCCACGCTGTGGGATGGCTGCTGGATGTAGCCTGTGGAGCTTTTCTTCCTCTGACAAGGTGGATGATTTGGTGTAGGACGTTGTGAGAGCTGATATTTGGAGTTCAGCAGGAAAGCCTAAGTTCCCAAACTTGCCGAGGGTTCACAGTTCTCACCTTGGGGATTAGGAGCTCAGTGTCAGCAGCAGGCTGGATGTCATTTTTCACAGATGGGAGAAGCATCTGTGCAGTTCTGCAGGCTGAGATAAAGCAAACTTCAGATTGGAAATCAGGCAGGTTTGTCAGTCAGAGTAGCTGTGTGATGGAGCTACAGGTGAGGAGTCTGACAGCACTTCATTCTTCGCATTAACAGGGCAGATGCTGATGACATACCGGTCCTTCACATCTGGAGTGCTCATTGCTGATGAGCACAGTTGCTCCTGACCAAGATGATGCTGTTAGTTGTTTGTCTGTCTCAGTTCTTTGGGATATCCCAAAGAGTCTCTGCTATTCAGAGGTCAGGTCTGGCAACTTTGTGTTTTGTGCTTCTGGTGGTATTTGTGTGTCTGTGTTGTTTATCAACCCAGAAGAGCAACTGTATCCTGGGCTGTGGCAAAACAGGAGTCACCAGCAGGTCAAGGAAGTTGATTCTCCCCGGCTATTTCTGCTCTTGTGAGACCTCACCTCGAGTGCTGCATCCACTTCTGGAGTCCCTAGTGCAAGGAGGACATGGGACTGTTGGAGTGAGTTCAGGGGAGGCGACAGGATGAGCAGAGGGCTGGAGCACCTCTCCTGTAAAGACAGGCTGAGGGAATTGGGGTTGTTCAGCCTGGAGAAGAGAAGGCTCTGGGAGCTTCTTATAGCAGCCTTCCAGTACCTGAAGGGGGCTACAGAAAATCATAGAATCATTAGGGATTGGAAGGGACCTCAAAAGATCGTCTAGTCCAATCCCCCTGCCACAGCAGGATCATTTCACTGGAGAAGCCATGGAATCAGAGTCACCCAGGGTTGGAAGGAACCATCATCCAGTTCCAACCCCCCCAGCACAGGCAGGGACACCTCACCCCAGACCAGGCTGGCCTTAAACACCTCCAGGGATGGGGCCCCAACCACCTTCCTGGGCAACCCATTCCAGGCTCTCACCACTCTCACGGTGAAGAACTTCCTCCTCACATCCACTCTAAATCTGCCCATCTCCAGCTTTGCTCCATTCCCCCCAGTCCTGGGAGCTGGAGAGAGTCTTGCTACAAGGGCTTCAAGTGATAGGACAAGGGGAAATGGCTTCAAGCTAAGATTGAGATAAGATTTTTAGGAAGAAATTCCTCCCTGTGAGGGTGCCAAAACCCTGGAACAGCTTGCCCAGAGACGTTGTGACTGCACCATCCCTGGAAGTCTTCAACACCAGGTTGGATGGGGCTCTGGGCAACCTGGTCTAGTGAGAGGTGTCCCTGCCCATGGCAGGGGGGTTGTGAACTAGATGCCCTCTGAGGTTCCGGTGATTTTTATGATTAATAAATAGCATTTCTTTTCCTTTTTCAGTGTACGTGTTCCAGTAAGAGTGTGGTGGGGGAGAAAGACTGGAGGACATCAGCTATAAACATGGTGTAATTTAGATTCTCTTATTTGAGGATCTCTTGTTGGTCTTTGGTTTTGGTACAAAGAACGTCTCGGTAAACGAGTCTGGTTTTACAGAGAAGGCAGAGGACTGCCTGTCTGTGCGAGAGACCTGTGCATCTTTCTTTCTCTTCCACCTGCACTAGACCTTTCTTTTCTTCCCAGATTTTTTAGCACTTTGCAGTATTTTTCACAGCGATGATCCACGGAGCCGAGCGAGAGATGTCACACACGCACCACTTGTTCTCAGGCACCGGTACAACACACGTGGGTGTCAGCCGCGTGTCGCTGCGGTTCTGTTCTGATGGAAAGCTGGAGTGTTGTTGTTGTCAGCAGCCAGCGTTGCTTTCAGACACTTCTGAAGTGCTTTCAAAAGGTTTATGTCTTTTCAAAGTGGTCTTTCTATTCCAACGGGGTGCTTTCTGTCTGCATTGGGACTGGAGGTCATCCTCCTGTGACATGTGGTGTGGGTGTGGAGTTCCATCCGCCGTGTGGATTAATTAATCGCACTGAGGTCCCTGACCTAGAAGAATGGGGTCATCCCTCTTAAGTGTCCAAACAGGATATAACCGAATGAACAGCAGTGGCCTCTCAAAGCTCTACTTGATTCTCTGGATGAGGTCCAGGGAACCCATCACTTCGAGGAACGCACGTTTCGGGCCATATGACCTTACGTAATCGCCACACGTGTGAGGAGCCCAGAGGGCAGGTATTCCGTGGGATGTCCGGTGGTGATGCTGGCACCGGACTGGCTAGCTCTGCAGCTGGCTACCTCGTGGTTTCTAATGCTGTCCTCCTCCCAGCTGGCTTGAGAGAAGGGGAAGTGTGGCTCGTGTAGTCCCTGCCGAGATTTCTGCAGGAAGCTCCCAAAAGGCTGCACGAATTGCTCCTGTTGCCTCCAGTCAATTCTTTGGCTGAAATTAGCTCGAAGATTAGAGGAGAGGATGCAGCCACAAGCACGCACCAGGAGTTTACAGAGCAGGAAAATTGCCCTGAGTAAGTTTTTTGTGTGTGTCACGTAAACAAATAGATCATAAGCGTTCGGTGCCTGCTCGTTAGGTTTCCTTGGTAGGTTACCCTGTGTGTTGGGTCAAAAAGCTGTGTGTGACCATCAGGGACCTAGGGAAAGGAGAGGGCTGAACTTCCTTTATCCCTTCTCCCGTTCCTGTGCGCGTAAAATGGAGGCTACCTACCTTCCTGGGGCTCAAGGGAGGATTACCTACTCCTCACAGCTGGCTTTGGGGAGGAGAAGCACTAAGCAGGGCGCTGTGACGTCTGCTCTGATGAAGATGGGAAGGGAGGAGGTGGCGGGGAGCTCCTAGAAAGGGAGGAGCATTAACTGGTGAGGATCAGGTCAGGAGAGCCCCTGAGTGGGTGGATGTGTGGGGTGGACAGAAGGCCAGCAGAGCTGTGTGGGGCTGGTTCTGCTGGGACACCTGCCGCCTCCTCTCCAGGTGGAGGTGAAATACCCGGAGTGTTTCAGTAAATAGGAGCACAAACCTGTTGGCTTTAATCAGCTTACGAAGAACAAAGAGCGCCTGGGAGCCACACGTGCCGGGTGAGCTGTGGTTCCCACGTGGACACGTCCCCTTGCCCTGCCTGGGCACAAGCACTGGGCTGGGGGATGGTGCCTTCGGGCTCCACGGCACAGCCTTGTGCCTGCCTGTTGCGGGCATCCACCCAAAACCTCTGCCAGGAGGGGAGAGCATTGCCAGTTAGCGTGACCCAGCACAAACGTGGTGCTCACCTGCACAACCCTGTTCAGCCCCTGCTTCGAGATGGCTTCCAGATGTAGTTCAGCAGTGATTGCCCTTGTGTGGCAGAATTGGTGGCTCAGATCTTTTCCCACTTAGCCGAGCGTGTGTCTGTCCTCACGGGCTCTGTGTCGTCGCCGTTGCCTCTGCAGTCCTGCACTGCCTTCCTGTCATCCGCTTAAGGGTCCTGGTGACATCTGCAGTCAGTTCCCTTTGCTGCCCATTCCCAGTTCCTGCCCACCACTGGGATTTAACTCTGTGTAGTCATGCTGGATAATGCCCAGCAGATAAAACAGGACCTGAAACTGGGATGACGGAGAGCTCCCACACTGCAGAGCGAGGGGATGCCCACGTGCACCTCTGCCTTCCAGAGGACTCTGTTTGCCACATCATCTCAGGTTTCTGTCTGTTGCTTCTTTTCCCCTTCCTGATGTTCCTCATCCCTCCCAAGAAGAGTAGGTTGTAATAGCAAAAAATAATTTGATAAGTCTAGGCAGAACACATTTTTTCCCTTGTGCAAATTAATGTTCTGTAGTAACTACCGTGCAGGAATTGATTTTCTGCAGGTGGACCCTCTGCAATAACGTTGTAGAGCTGTGGATGTTGTGTGCAACCCCTGCAGTATCTCAGGGCTGGGAGAGAAGCAGCCTTCATCAAGCAGGAGTAGCAGTCGCGTCGCAGCGTCAACATCAAACGTGAGAACAAACCCCGGGAATATCAGAAATCCATCAGCCACTTTCATCGGCGCTTGCCAGCCCCACGCTGTGAGCGTGATGGTGCTTCAAAGCCCACAAGGATTCAGTTAAAAAAAAGAGTAAATAATTTTATCCTCTTGAAATATTGCCATAGGAGCAAAACAAAAGAGGAGGCTCTTTCGGCTTCTCCATCTGCAGATGGTTTCTTTGTCATCTTGAAGCTCTACCTGAAGTTGAGGCACAAAACCCTGGCGCTTCGTTAGGCTTCTTGCTGTGTCCTTCAGACACGGCTGGCAAGTTCCTTACTCTTCCCTTGTAGCATGAACAGGGAGTGTCCAGCTCTCAGAGGCTCTGGAGGGGTGATGTAAGTCCACCAAAGAGCTGTGAGTATGGTTCTGTTGCAAATGGGCTTGCGTGAGCCCAGGGGCTTGTAGCAGTGAGAGGAAGAGCATGAAGGGTCAGTGGTGTTGATCCCTCACAGAGAGGATGTGCCTTGTGATTCTGGACCAGCAGATGATGCCCAAAGAGTACTGAATGTGTGCTTCTCTGGCCAGCTGAAAGAAGGGGTTGTGTGTGTGGAGGACTGATGTTTTGGCTGGCTGTGCACTTGTGTGCAACTTGTTGAGGTAGGAGTTTGTTTCTAGGGCCCATGTCAAACCCTCCTGTGTGTCTGAGCTACTCCTCTGTGCCAGGGAAGAAGCAAGTCATGGACCTGGAGTTAGGTCTGAATTCTGGCCAAGCATGTGAGAGGATGGTGCTGGTCTGGGGTCAGAGGGGAGTTGGACCATGATGTCTCATAGAACACTAGAGGTTGGAAGGGACCTCAGAAGATCATCTAGTCCAATCCCCCAGCCAGAGCTGGTTCACTTAGACCAAGTCACACAGGAGCCCATTTTGAAGGAAACCTTTGAGGGCAGTGTCACCTCTGGAGGTGCCAAAAGACAAACCTAATGGGTGAAGTTGACTCCCCAGTGTGGCAGGAGTGGGCGCTCATTCAGTGCTGCAGTTCTGCTGGTGGTTCTTTCGGGTTTACCTAGAGGGGTTTCTTCAGCAGGAAGATGCTCTTGATGTCTGGGCAAAGCTGACAGGGCAGAGTGTAGCTGTCATCTCCTCTTCTGGTGGTGCAGGTGCTGCACAAACCCTTGCACCCTGTCCCTTGCTGTCTGTTGTTAGCCAGCTTTCTGTGGCTCTCCCCTGTGTTGAGGGTGGCTTTTGAAAGATCTTGCTGCTGATTATGCATGGTATCTGCTTTCCATCACTGCTTTGGTGTGAGAGCCGTGTGGAGTCTTCAGTATTAATTCACTGTTTCTGGAATATTAGATGTTAATCGCTTCCAATCTTCTGTCGCTCCATTTCTTGGCCACTTCAGCTTGAATTATTGTTGTAGCTGCCCTTTTTGTGTAACGTGTTGTGTACTCGGTTCTCTGCTCCAGTACTTGGCAGCTTAATTAAAACTTCCTGCCTTATCTATTCTACTTAGAACAACAGATTCCCAATAAATCCAATATGGGAGTTTCTGTGGTTAATGGGGAGGCTATATAGACCATAAATATAAATATCTACTTATTTGGCTATAGGGAGACTGATGCCTACAGCATGTAACTGGGATTTGTGTGATGATTCTTGTGTAGATCAAGTGCTCAAAACATGTTGCTGCTCCTCATCCAGAATTTCATTGTGGCAGGTGATGTGTGCTAGTCCCCTGGATTTATACAAGGGAATCGCAGGACATCAGTCACTGGAAGGGACCTCGAAAGATCTAGTCCATTCTCCCCACCACAGCAGGATCCCCTAGGTCAAGTCACACAGGAACATATCCAGGTGGGTTTTAAATGTCTCCAGTGAAGGAGACTCCACAACCCCCCTGGGCAGCCTGTTCCAGTGCTCTGTCACCCTCACTGGGAAGAAGTTCCTTCTCAGACTGATGTGGAACCTCCTTTGTTCCAGCTCACACCCATTGCCCCTTGTCCCATCACTAGATGACACTGAGAAGAGCCTGACTCCATCCTCCTGACACCCACCCTTCATATATTTATAGACATTAATGAGGTCATCCCTCAGTCTCCAAGCTGAAGAGACTCAGCTCCCTCAGCCTTTCCTCATCAGGGAGATGTTCCACTGCCTTCATCATTTCTGTGGCTCTGCACTGGACTCTCTCTGGCAGTTCTGTATCTGGAACTGAGTGGCCTGGAACTGGAAGAGTATAGAGTTCTCCATACTCACGTTGATTGTCAAGGTGCTCCTTGAGAAGGTTGTTGAGGAAAACTAGACCTTAGCAATAACAATACATCAAGATAATGTGCTGCTTAAACTTTGACTCTGAAGATTGGATTCGACTAGATGATCTTTCGAGGTCCCTTCCAATCCCTAATGTTCTGTGATTCCTCCAGTGGAGCACAAGGAACTGCTGCCATCCTTCTGAAACGGTGCCAAGTGTCCTCATGTCCAGAAGGAAGTTCCTGGAGCGGGAGAGAGGATGGTGCAGAGTTTGGAACTGGTGAGGCTCTCAGAGGTGGGAGTGGCAGACACCGAAAGCTGCGCAGACGGTGGTGACTTCTACGTCAGCCCTCTCACAGGCTCACAGAGCTTGAACCCCGCCCCGGGGTGTGCTGGTGACGCAGTGACAGCACTGCTGAGCCTGTCCTCTCCCCCAGGTAGTGAAGGGTGGGGAAGCTCCTGCCTGGGAGGTATGGGAGCCAGACCAGGTGAAATGAAGGGTGGTGCAAAGTGTCCCCACTGAATTGCTGGGTGGTTTTTCAGTAAGGCAACTGCACTCGAGCGAGAAGTGTTGGCATCTCCACACAGTCTCGGGCTGCTGCTTGCCTGGCTGGTTTAGCTGTGGAAGTCCAGGTCCTGCTGGTTACCCCTTTCAGAAAGTAATTTGGTTGTAAAGGGGATGAGCCCACAAAAAAACTCGAGTGAGGAAGAGCCAGATCTCCCAGAGATGGCACAAAATTGTTCCTTGATGAGTCTTCGTAATAGACCTTGGGAAAAGTATGAGAAGTATTTGCTGTGGTGTCTTAATAACCTCTCTGGGGGAGGGAGTGGTCTCCTTCCCGTGCCTAGGGCTCTGCTGCCGTGGGCAGCTCCTCTGCCTCCTGCACGTCACCTCTTCCACCTCTGAGAGTTTTGTATTTAGCAGTGAGGTTGGGATTTGATGGTGTGTTTTGCAAATCAGTGGCTGGAAAGGAAACCAGAGGACTGCACTGGATGCCCAGGAATTGATCCAGGTGCTTGTTTCCAGCGCAGACAGTAGCGCGTTCGTGTGTGTGACCGTAAGAGGATGTAGTCGGTTGTGTCTCTTTTTTTTTTCCCCCCCAACTAAAAAAAAAGTGTGTTTGTGATTTAAAAGTGGCAGTAGGTTTAAAAAGAATCAAACAGGTGGTGGCCTAAAATGTGCCTTTACGGTTTCACAGCGTGTCTGTGGCGTTGTTTTCTTCTGCATTCTCATTCCCCGCAGAAGCGAAGGGTTTGAAGACACCGAGTGAACAGCAGATCATCACAGACTGCCAGGTGCTGGTTTATGCTCGGTTTTATGCTGCTTTGGGGTGCCTGTTGGCTGCAAGCTGACTGCAGGAGAGTTTGATTATCCTACTGGGACAGGAACAGGCTGCCCAGGGTGGTTGTGGAGTCTCCTTCTCTGGAGATGTTTAAAACCCACCTAGATGTGTTCCTGTCTGACTTGGTCTAGGTGATCCTGCTGTTGCAAGGGGATTGGACTGGATGATCTTTCCCTTCCAATCCCTAATGTCCTGTGATTCTGTAATAGCTGTGAAGCAGAGCAGCACAGGACCAAAACCTTGGGTGACTGTTCAGGTGCTATAACCCAAAAATGAAACATAGATGAGCTGAAAATGCCTTCACTTCCATTCCTACTTATCCCATCTTAAAATAAATGAAAATAGGGTTAAGCAAGTGCCCGTTTGTTTACACAAGATCCTAGGAAGTGCTGGAGTAGGAGGACATGAGCATGACAATGCTCCCAGCCCACTGCAGGACCACATGGAAGCATTTAATTGAGTGAGGAGACCAGTTGCTTTTGTTTCAGATTATGGGATATTACTTAAAACCAAGTGCAGCTGCTTGTTTTTACATTCAGCTTTTTTTCAGCCAGGACCCTCTAGACGCTGTGTGCTTTGGCTCGGTCTGCTCCGCACCCACGAAGGCTGGGAGGGAGGAGAGAGGGGCAGCCGGAGCTTGGGGCATGTGCCCCATGCTGCTGCGGCTCGTCTGCGCCAGATGGTCCCGCTCCGCCGCTCACTTGCTGCTTGTTCCCTTCGGTTTCCTAAATCTTACTAATTTTCTCTTCCATAAATCATCAGTTTCCTTTCCTAGCAATTAATCATTTTGCTTATTTTTTGGTTCTATATTTAATCCTTCGCATTCATCATCATCTCTCTCACGTGTTAATCTGCCAGTGTTAGAAGAGCTGCTGCGTTGCTCTGCCAGTTCAGATCGCTGTTACCCCAGTTTCCTCTCTGTTTTGGTGACCAGCCACTAGATGCTCCAGAGGAAGAAGCAGGCTCCTGCCCCACCTTCCATGGCAAATACAACATCCTGACAGCCTGTGGTGGCTTTAACCCTTTCGTTATTGGCTCTGACACTGGAATTATGAGACACTTTCTGTTCCTTTCCACAATCTCGCTGAGATGGGAATCTCATGTCCCATCTCTGGTTGAACCCCAACTTGGCCTCCCCGGTATGAAAGGAGATAAATTGCTCTTGTGTACGTTGTGTGTTGTGCAGAGAACGTTTCATTTGACATGCGTTGAGTTTCTAGTTGCTTGAAATTTATTTTACCTTGAGAGATAAACTCTCCTGGTTCACCTTCCCAGTGTAATTTCTGAAGCAGGACTTTGAAGCAGCCCAAGCAGAGCACCAGAGCCACTGCGCCAAGGGATTGGCTGTCTCCACCTTCTGGGGTGCCCCTTTTCAGAGCCTAGGCATGGGGGTGACCAAGCACTGGTCCTGTGCTGTCCTGCCACCCAGACTGGCAACCCAGGCCATCCCCAGTGGCTCTGCAAACTGCTGCTGAAGCTGCAGAGATGTTTGCCCGATTTCTCCAGGGTTGTGTTGGCAGAGCATGAGAGCTGTCTATCAGCTGAGCCGTCTGACAGAGCCATAGCTCTCCTGTTCCACCTGCAGCACACATCTAGGCTCCTGTCTGCTGGATTTTCCTGGTGTGTTTGAGTCCTACAGGAAGCATTTGTGAAAGCTGTGTGGGGTTTCAGCGGTGGTTCTTACAGACACTTGGCCAGGACCAGGGAACGTGCTGAGATGTTGACACCTGCAGCAGCAGTTGGGAATGAAAGACTCAGTGGCTCACATCCAGCCAAACACCAAGAATCACAGAACATCAGGGATTGGAAGGGACCTCGAAAGATCATCTGGTCCAATCCCTCTGCCAGAGCAGGATCACCTGAAGGGAGACTGAGGGGGGTTGTGGAGTCTCCTTCTCTGGAGATGTTTCAAACCCACATGGATGTGTTCCTGTGTGACTTGGTCTAGGTGATCCTGCTGTGTCAGGGGGATTGGACTAGATGATCTTTTGAGGTCCCTTCCAATCCCTAATGATTCTGTGATTCTATGATCTAGTCCAATCCCCCTGCCAGAGCAGGAAGTTATAATCCCCTTTCTTATCTTTGGACTTGGTTAAAATCATTGTTGAATTCTTGGAAGAAGAGGGTGTTTCGCTCAGCATTTTTGTCTTTGTTTGGGTTTGTTTGCTTCAGTTCTGCTGGTGCTTTTCCTGATCCCTTCCAGTGCTGGGATATAGTGCTGAAACAACTGCATTCATGGCTTTTACTCCCAAGCTCTTCATTTTTTCATCATGTGGAAGCCTCATGTTGAGCCTCCAGTAAACACATTTCCTTGAATCCAAACAAAAAGCGAGGGCTGTTACATGCAACCAGTTCTGGCTGTGAAATCAGGGTCAAAGTCATTTGCACACATCAGTCCCAGCAGCAGCAGGCCTGGACTTGGCCAAGCGCTGATGTTCCCCACCACTCCCAGCTGAGCTGGCGTCCTAGCGACAGATGACACGCAGGGCTCCTCTGGATGGCAAGCAGAGCTATGTCCTCATTGCCACTTGGCTTCACAGAACACTAGGGATTGGAGGGGACCTCCAAAGATCATCTAGTCCAATCCCCCCACCACAGCAGGATCACCTAGACCAAGTCACACAGGACCACATCCAGGTGGGTTTTAAAGGTCTCCAGAGAAGGGGACTCCACAACCTCCCTGGGCAGCCTGTTCCATAGCAGGATCCCCTAGGTCCAGTCACACAGGTTGTCTGAACAAACTGTTTCTCCTCCTTTTCTGAAAGATCCTGCTTGAGTAAACACATATCCTTTCTCTTCATTCTAATCACCGATCCTTTTCCGTGCTGTGCCTTGAACGCAACTGTCCCTGCTCCACAAGCAGGGAGAAAGGACAAGGCGTTTGTTTTGCTTCTCAGGCATCTGCTGCAAGTATTTGATCGCATTGAAGTGCTGAGATGTTATCTCAATCACTTGAGTTCTGTGCTTCAACATTCCTCCCTCGCTGGAGTTGAAAACAAAATGTGAAGTATGAACGCCCTTTCTAAGGAAAGGCAGCGCTCCGCGTGCGGCGGCTGGTAAAATGATCGCAGTCGCTAGTTGGTGTCTTAATTTTTATCGTTACTACTGAAACTTATCAGAACGTGTTTGCCTCCCTTTTACCTACCTCTTCTCCATAGCATCGTGGAAGAATTGCTTGAGAAAGGCAACCAAGCTGGTGAAGGGGCTGGAGGACATGCCCTATGAGGAGAGGCTGAGGGAGCTGGGGCTGTTTAGTCTGGAGAAGAGAAGACCGAGATGAGACCTTATTGCCCTCTACAACTACCTCAAAGGAGGTGGTAGCAAGGCTGGTGTTGGGCTCTTCTCTCCAATTAGTGATGATAGGACGAGGGGAAATGGCCTCAAGTTGTGTCAGGGGAGGTTTAGATTTGATGTTAGAAAGAAGTTCTTTCCTGAGAGGGTGGTTAGGTGCTGGAATGGATTGCCCAGGGAGGTGGTGGTGTCACCATCCCTGGAGGTGTTTAAGGAATGAGTGAACGCGGCACTTGGGGATATGGTCTAGCGGTCAGATACTAGGAGAAAGGTTGTACTTGATGACCCTGGAGGTCCTTTCCAGCCATGATGATTCTGTGATTTATCTCCCCTTGCATCTCTTGTATCTTATTCTGTCAGCCAGAAGTGTCTCTCTCTGGTGTTCTGGAAGTACTGGGAGGTTTTCAGACACGGTCTGTTAAAGGAAGGGGTGGAAGAAAAAATAATTGAAAGATACTGTTTAAAAAAAAAAGTGGGGAAAAAAAAGCTAAAATCCTCTTAAATAATTAAGATGGTTTGAGCTTTATGAGGATTGTCAGTGTTCTTGCCATAATATACGTATGCAAGAACTGTAAGAAGTTTAATATTTTATAGCAAGGATCACTCCAAACCCTAAACCTGCCAGCTTGTTTCTATGGTAACAAATATTGAAATCCGTCTAGCCAACACTGTAGGTCCCCCTCCGTTTAATTCCTGTCTACAGGTTCTAGGAATTCATTATAGCTGTGGAACCCTTTTAAGACTGGTACGTTCTGCTGTGAAATTCCCCAAGATTAATGTTGAGCCTAACTTTAAATTTTAGCATAAACATTCCTGTGAAAGAGATTTCTTAGCGAGTGAGGTGCTGGAGTTGTGTTTCTGCGAGTGTGTGCTGGTTGCTCTGGCATTTTTGTTCTTCGTTGGCAAGTTGGAGTTTACTTAAGACTGGGCTTTAGTCTATGGATTCTGTGGAAAATATTAAGGACTGGCTAGCTGCAATGGTCTAGCTGGAAGGCAGCGGTGGCATAACGTCAGCGCCTGCAGGGTTGCGCTTACTGGTTGGGACCTCTTGGCCAGAGCTGCTGGTTAGGGATCCTAGAATCATAGAATCATTAGGGATTGGAAGGGACCCCGAAAGATCATCTGGTCCAATCCC
This sequence comes from Rhinopomastus cyanomelas, assembly GCA_013400115.1. NCBI lineage: Eukaryota > Metazoa > Chordata > Aves > Bucerotiformes > Rhinopomastidae > Rhinopomastus > Rhinopomastus cyanomelas. Next base: position 22,278 of record VXBP01003610.1, on the reverse strand, counting down.
CCTGCCACAGCAGGATCTCTTCACTGGAGAAGTTATAGAATCAGAATCACTCAGGGTTGGAAGGGACCACCTGATCATCCAGTTCCAACCCCCCCACCATGGGCAGGGACACCCCACCCTAGACCAGGCTGGCCAGAGCCCCATCCAGCCTGGCCTTAAACACCTCCGGGGGTCCTGCCCTACTGTTACATAAAAGTTTTCACCTTTAATTTTAATTAATTGCACTAGGTAGCCAATTGAAGCCATTTTGGTCAGACATAGAATCATAGAATCATTAGGGATTGGAAGGGACCTCAAAAGATCATCTAGTCCAATCCCCCTGACACAGCAGGATCACCTAGACCAAGTCACACAGGAACACATCCAGGTGGGTCTTAAATGTCTCCAGTGAAGGAGACTCCACAACCCCCCTGGGCAGCCTGTTCCAGTGCTCTGTCACCCTCACAGGGAAGAAGTTCCTTCTCATATTTATGTGGAACCTCCTATGTTCCACCTCACATCCATTGCCCCTCGTCCTATCACTAGATGACACTGAGAAGAGCCTGGCTGCATCCTCCTGACACCCTCCCTTCCAATATATATAGACATTAATGAGGCTACCTCTCAGCCTTCTCTTCTCCAAGCTCAAGAGCCCAGCTCCCTCAGCCTCTCCTCATAAGGGAGGTGCTCCACTTCCTTCATCATCCTCTTTGCTCTACGCTTGACACTCTCCTGGTATTTTTACTTTTGCGGGCAGCCCAACAGTGCTGGGAAGAAAACTGGAGCAGGGGGATTGGACTGTGGATGATCTTTGGAGGTGCCTTCCAATCCCTAATGTTCTGTGATTCTGTGGAGCGTTGGCTGTGAGCTTCCACTTCCCCAGCAGTGACTCAAACCACAGCAATAAAACTTTGAGACTCTGGAGTGAAACCTGGGGTTGATGCAACATTTTGCATCTTGTTAACTAGCTGGTGTTCGATGCAGCTGGAAGCACGAAGACTTCTTCCTTCTGTCTAGAGGGACTCTGGTTTCTGCTGGGGTGTAGGAGGCAACAAAGACAGTTTTGGAAACCAACACTAGCCCTTCCCAGCTGTGTTTCAGCAGCCCACAGTTATGGACTGTCTTTTCTGCTGGGTCTGAGGAGAAAGAGTTGGATGCTATCAGAGCAACTTGTAGTTGGAGACTTGGTAATCAGACCCAGCAACGTTGACTGATGTCTCAAAGGGCAAGGAGGTGCAGCTGGAAGCAGTAACTGAAGTCCTCAATAAAAGCAGAAGGGGGGTGCTCAGGAAAAGTGCAGCTCATTCTCTCGTACCCTTCCGGAGCAATAAGGAAGCAAGTGGGATGTTTAATGGGCGATGGATGATCTCCCTGGTCCTGCGGGGGGAACGAGTGGTTTCAGTGTTGGTGTGGGCAGCACTTTGTGCTGAGAGCCAGAAGAGACCTGCTCCTCAGGCAAAGCCAGGCTGAAAGAAGGGAACAGTGTTTGCGCACGGGGGCACGTGGGAACAAAACAGAACCAAATGCTGCTCAGCTGGATTGTGAGCAGAGTATCTGTCCTGTTAACCTCAGCAGCCCTAATCCTCCAAATCCTTATTTCATGATTGCAAACATAATGTAGAAGAGGAGTTGAGTCAGTGTTCAGTGAAGATATTCTTTGGGTTGGATGTAGCAGGTTTGTGAGATCCAGCCCTCAGCTTGCCTCGCTTGTATGTCTTTGCCTGCTCCTGGCCTGAGATACACCTTCTAGATGGTCTAGGTGGTCGTGCTGTTGGAGGGAGATTGGACTAGATGATCTTTCGAGGTCCCTTCCAATCCCTAATGATTCTTCTGCCATGTCAGTCCTGTGCTGTGCTCTGAAGCAGCACAGACTGGGTAAGCAGGAGCTGTAGAGTCACCAACAAGAAAGTCACCCGTCTTTCTCCATCTACCATGAGTTGTATCACAGTGCTGTTCCAAAGCTCTTGTGAGCGTGAGCTACTGTGCTACCTGAGTGCCCCAGGCAGTGCCCAGGCTTCTCCTGCTGGGTAGCACTGTGCCTGATGGAGGGGATGGCCCTGAGGAGAAGGGAGTGACTCAGGTTCATGGATTCACCTGGGTTTGAGTTAAGGAGATTTACACCATAGTGTGAACTATATCACTTGTTAATCGATGTCTGACACTTCATGCATCTTCGATGTGGCTAGTGGTGTCTGCTCTTGGCAATGTTTTGAACTCTACAGACTCATCCCAAGCCCATGGAAAGACCTGATCTTTGCAGGGAGCTTCACCCAAGGGGCCAGTGTGAATGATGAGCGCAGATGTTCCTCGAAAGAGCCCTTTGCTGTAGGGCTGCCAGTTTTGCTTTCGTTGTTGTTTTCATAATGAAGTTTTTTCTTCTTTGAAAAAAGTAGATGAGCTCCAGCCTTGTAACTGCAAGGTGAAGGTTAACTTTTCATGACAGAGATGTGAAGTCAATGAACGTGTTTGTAGAGTGCTTGGTGCGAGGAGGGTGGTGGCTGAGGGCCCCGGGAGCTGAGTGGAAAGAAAGTCTTTTTAAAATTTACTTTCCAAATCCAGATTCAAGTTCTGATTAAGAATTTCTGAAGGAAACTGACTTTGCTTGTTGCTAACAACTGAAAGTTACCTGCTCTTCAAGTTCTTGAGTTGGAACTTGATGGAACTATGGACGTGCCCCAGCCCAATTTTTTTCAAGAGGATATCATCTTGAAGCTGTGAAATGAGAATGCAGCTTATTTTCTCCTGTGATCAGCTCTCACATTCTCATATGGTGCCCGTGTAATCAGACGCATCAGATTATCCTTCGACTCGCTCCGACAGTGGGAAAAACACTTGCCTTCGCGTTGATGAGCTACTTAGCGCAGTCCTGCAGAGACTGAGCTGAGGGGAAACAGGCGAGAGGTAAAAAGCCAGCAGTTAGAGTCTGCTTGGCACGAGGCAGAGCTCAAGCTGCCCTGAACTCTCCCAGCATTTCTCCATCGGTGTTTCAGGCAGAGCTGATGTTGGATTTCCCTTGAAAAGCCACCCTGCAGGAAGATGCCAACCTCATGGTTGGAAAACAACAGGCAGTGTGAGTGCAGGCAGAGGAAGTCAGGTTCTGTGCAGGAGCGCTGCTTTCCTGCAGGAGCTACTTAGCCCCTTGGAGCAGGAGGAACAAGCATTTGTAGAGCTGGGCTTAGTTTAGATGTCTCAGTACTTAGTGTTGTCCTGGTAGCCCCGGGGAATTTTCTTGAGATGGTGGGGTTTTTTTTGGAGAGCCTGCAGTTTGGAAGATGAATGAGGACCCAGGTAACTACAGACCAGTCAGCCTCAACTCCATCCCCAGAAAGGTGATGGAACAATTTGTCCTTGGTGCTGTCACCATGCACAGCAAGGACAGGAGGGTCCAGTGTAGGGCAATGAGGATGAGGAAGGAANTAAGATGGATGGAGAAGGTGGATGATGCAACTCAGAATGTGTTGTGGAGTCTGCTTCTCTGGAGATGCTTCAAACCGTCCTGGCCATGTTCCTGTGCGACTGGATCTAGGGGATCCTGCTGTGGCAGGATCTTTCTAGGTGACTAGATGATCTTTTGAGGTCCCTTCCAATCCCTTATGATTCTATGATCAGGTTGGAAAAGACCTTTAAGATCATCAAGTCCAACCACCTGCCCTGCAGTCCCTAACCACTAAATCGTCTCCTGAAACACCGTGTCTGCCCGTTTGTTGAACTCCTTCAGGGATGGTGCCTCCACGCCTTCCCTGGGAAGAAGTTTCTTTTCTGGGAAGAAGTTTTTCCTAAGATCCAGGCTGAATTCCCCTGGTGCAACTTGACCCCATTTTCGCTTGTCCCGTCGCTGTGTTTTATCCCTATATGTTGATGCTCCGAACCATAAATAGCAAGCCTCCCAGCCGATTAAGAGGTTGGTTTCCTATTTTTGAACCCTCTGAAGGTGAAATTTGGAGAGGTCAGGGGTGGCTCTGTTGCAGCCTTTCTTTTCACCTCAATTCCCTAGCCTTACGGCAAGCAGAATGTTTTACTCTATATGGCTACAGGAAGAAAATGTTTAGCCTAACCCCGAGGCAGCTCAAAGCTTGTGCTGGCTGAATTAAAACGTGGTGCAGTGCCCTTCGCAGAAGTGGGGTGTCGTTTGGGAGGAGGACTCATCCTGCTGGCCGAGATCCCTGCCATCAGTGGAGATCCCTTGCTGGGAAGGGGAGCGGGTATCAGCCCCCAGATCTGGATTTCACCCACAGCAGTGTGTTTGTGATGGAGCTGTTCCACCACCGGAGCATTTTATCTTCTGAAGTCGTTTCACACCCCTTTCCCATCCTAGAGGGCAAACAAACCCCCGTGGAAGTGGGCTAGGTAGCAGAGCCGTGCTGCTCGTCCTGCCTTTCATCTCGAGGGCTGTTCTCTGCAGATACTTCCTAACTTTTCCCATGATGTTTTCCCCTGGTTCTTCAGAAGATCTTGTGGACTGAAAGAGACTATTGTTTCTGCAAGAGCGCAGGCGTGTGCGCACGGCTGAGCTGGTTGGTGCAGGGTTCTGGGAGTGGGTGTTGGACTGAGGAGCCGCGTTGGGACGCGTGTGGCTACAAATTCTTGCGGGTGGCGTGTTCTTGACTGTAAATAACGCTGCCTTTCACCTTCTAGGTTCCCCGTTCGTGTTTCTCCAAAAGTTAGCATGAGATGTAAACAAGGAGCTGGGCCACAGGAAGGTTGCAAAAGCTTTGGTTAGTGGAGACTGGGGGGAGGAAAGGCTGAGGGAGCTTGGTCTCTTCAGCTTGGAGAGAAGGACCCTGTGGGGTGACCTCATTAATGTTGATGAATGTGTGAAAGGTGGGTGTTAGGAGGATGGAGTCAGGCTCTGCTCTGTGGCATCTAATGATAGGACAAGGGGCAATGGGTGTGAGCTGGAACAGAGGAGGTTCCACATCAACATGAGAAGGAACCTTTTCATGGTGAGGGCGACAGAGCACTGGAAGGGGCTACCCAGGCGGGTTGTGGAGTCTCCTTCTCTGGACACATTTAAAACCCACCTGGATATTTCCTGTGCGACTTGATGTAGATGATCTTTCGAGGTCCCTTCCACTCCCTAATGTTCTGTGGTGCAGTTGTCAGTCCTGCACTTGGACAGGTGTCAGCAACTTGGTTTTGTGGCGACTCAGCACATTTATTTTTCACAAGCATCCCAGTTCCATGTTGATAATTCACTGCCTTTTTGCTTTCATCTTCCCCACGTTTAGGTTTTCACTTCTAAGTACATGACAGGCAAACAAGTACTTTTGAGCCTGATGATTAGGAGGCAGACTTTGGCAATCAAGATGCTTTTGCCAGCTCTTGAGACACCGCAATCTGAACCTTGCATTAACACAAGCTCTTTCTGCAAAGCATTTGCATACAAGACATGGTGAGACCTAGGTCTGGGGTATTTTTTTATCAGATGATATTGGCAGCGAGTGAAGAAACTGCCAGTGCTTGGTTTTGTCTCACACCCAGGGTCTTGTCGGATGCAGCCCCGCTGCAGATGCGTTTCCTGTTTTGGGAGCAGAACCTAGAAGATGATACAGGGATAACTCCAGCTTCCTGGTGGTGACCCAGATCTCTGCTGCTGATGAGATCTCATCTGCACTGGGCACAGAGCGAGAGGAGCAGTTGCATCTTCCAGTGCTCATCCAGGGCCATGCTCCCATGCGGTGTTGGCAGGCTCGTCAGCAGCCTTGCAGTGCCTTGGCTACTCCTGCTGACGTGCCCGTGTCTGCCGGCAAAAGGCGGGGTTTACTTCCACAGTCTGGTTTCATGCAGGTCTTGTAAGAGGGTGTTTGTACATCCTACCTTATGTACGCATGAGACAGCATGAAAACCTCCTGAGTTCCTTTAGCAGGAGCGCGGTGGTGTAACTGTGTGTGATGGTATCTCCATTTTAATCGTTTCCTTGCTGCTTGTGAGCAACTTGGGACTAGAAGATGTGGGCTTGGAAGGGTGAGATGTGCTGGTAGTATCAGAATTGCTGAGGAATGGCACTAGGTTTGCTGGTGGATTTTGTCTAGCTGAGATACTCTTCGTTGGATGCACAGTGCTTGACCATAGCCAGTTTTGGAAGAGGGATTCTGAAGTGAGGAGGAACTGGATGCATGTCTGGCTCAGTTTCATCTACAGGCAGGGCAGTGTTGCTAAGCAAAGAGCTTGTAGCCCACCCACAGTCACGTGTGTTTCTAGCACCTCTGGACCAAACTGCTGTGTTGGGTGTCCTGGAAGGGTTTTTCCGATGCTTCCATGGGACACAACGTTGGGTCAATGACCTTTCTTCACAGACCACATCATTAGGGATTGGAAAGGACCTCGAAAGAACGTCTTGTCCCATCCCCCTGCCACAGCAGGATCACCTTGACCAAGAACACATCCAGGCAGGTTCACTGCTCGCCCCGGCGAGTGAAATTGCACCTGTCTTCAGCAGCTTCAGGGTGTAGCTGGAAGCACTGGAACCAGTCTCTGAAGCTGCCTTTTCCCTTTCCAAGGCTCCCTTTGTGTTAGACGGAGTCCTTGCTGCTACAGCCAGGAGTATTTGAGGAAAGCTTTTGCTGACAGCTTTCTGCTCTGCACTCCTGAGGATTGGATGTAGGGCAGTTCGGAGGGTCCCCGGCAGTGGAACTCCCTATTTACAGTCAGCGAGTACATCAGAGCCCTAAATTATTCACCTTAAAGAATCCAGCCCCTGAATAATTTACCTTTCAGGTCTGTCTTCCTGCGTTGTGCCTGTAGTTGGCTGTAGCTAGACCTGTTCTCTGTTCTGGGTGTCAGAGGCAGCAGTTTCAGCTACTTGCTGTTGCTTTGATTTTCATACACAAACACGTTACAATATGGTACCTACGGCCAGGGTGTGACTCTGTGAGATTCCTGCAGACCTGATCGTAGGTCTTGCAAATGCGTTTTGGTGATGTGGTCTTCTCCTTCTGCCAGTCCCCTGCCTGGCATCGAGATGCAGCTGTAGCTGCAAGCCCTGGGCAAATGCCCTCTTCAGCAGCTTGGTTTTTCCCTGCTGTTGTGTGTTTGGCCCCAGGCTTTTATTTATGACGTGCTGTTCAGATCCCACTGGAGAAGTTTGTCAGATCCTCACGAACTTACTCCGTTGCTCAGCGTTGGACTCGGGGGCTTGACAGATGAGTTGGGAAGCACGGCCACTTCTTTGCAGGAGGACAAAGGACACCGAGGATCTTGCCTCCTCGCCACTGAGGTGTCTCCATGCCGCAGAGTGTTTCGTGTTCTGGAAGGGCAGTTCGCTCTTGCTGTGAGCGCTCATTAGTTGTGCTTGAGAGAAGCCAGGGTTTCAGGTCGGCTAGGAGCCCGCCGTTAATGGCCACCTGGGAAACGCCAGGTTCAAATGACTGGAGCAGCGCTGCGTGGCAGCTCTCCAAGGCACGGCTCATCTGCCTGAGCGCCGAGAGGGGTGGCAGGGAGCAGCGGGGTGGCTCCCGTCCTCGCTGCCGACAGCTGTCAGAAGTCCTCCATGCGCTTATCCCCTAGCCCTGCTACGCAGCTCAGGTACGTCCCACGTGCTGGCACGACAGGAGACGGGGAAGGGAGCCCGTGTAGCCGGGGTGTGCAGCGCTCACCTACCACGTTTCCCTCCCTCTGCATTGCTTCGGCTCCTCGGTGTCCTCCCTTGCAACACAACCTTGGTGCACCCGCCTGAAAAGGCAGCGCCAGCCTGTTTTGTAGAGCCTTGGCCACAATTCACCGGCAGCGCTGCAGCTCGGTGCAGCCCTCTGTGCCCACCCAGGCACTCTCTGCCCATCCTGCCTCCAGTCTTCTGCCTCTATCTTCATTAAGCAAAAGGTGCTGTTCTACATATTTTGCTCAGCTATCCCCCCGGCCTGGCTCTTGGCTGCTTTGTTGAGTGTTGATGGCTCCAGGCAGGCTAGGCTGCTGCAGGGAAGTCACCTGGACTGGGGGAGAGGTTTGGTCTCTGTCCTTGCTTGGGTGATGGCCCTGCCTGGTCAGGAACAGCTGCTGCAGTCAAAGGCCGCCTCTCTCCTCCTCAGCCCTCAGCATGATCTACATGCTCTTTGCTTCGTGTGGCACCTGGCTAGTCCCAGGCTGGAACTTTCTGTTCCAGAAGTTGTTGCAGCCGCTTCCTCGGTGTTGGCTCAGTCAGACCGCTGCGACTCAAACCTCGCGACGGCACCTTCTGGCAGACGTCCACGTCGATGATGGACAGAGTTTGCCAAGTGCCCAAGCCCTGAAGCAACAGGAAGGGTGTCACAGCCACATCCCCCACCCTGTTTAATTTACCTGCCCTTGTTTGGAGGTAGGTGAGGGCAGTACGGGTAGTTGAGTTGCATCTCCGTAAGGGAAAGCAGTGAAATCCTGATGTCAGTAGCTTTTCCAGCAGAGAAAGTGCAGTTGCTTTCTTTCTTTCTTTATGATGTGTCTTCTGACCATTGAGAGAGGCCGGTGGGGTTTTTCAGTGTTGTATCTTCAGCTGGGTTTCTACCATGAGGGCTTTTTCCTTCCTTATTTAAGCACAGAAATTTCTTACTCAACAAAGCGTGAGGGGTCCATTGGTCTGTTGGCAGGAGCATTTGATGTTGAAGCTCAGAGCAACTAATATGCGAAGTGAGGGCTAAACCCGGGCACTGAAAGACCCGCTCGACAGTTTGAAGCGGAGTCACCACTTAAGTAATGTAGGTGCAAAGTTCAGGGGATCTGTGCGATTAAGTAATTTACTGTCGAAGTAATTTTGCAAGAACTATTTTTACGCTGCTGCTGCAGTTATTAGCGGCATGAATTTACTGTTGAAACTGAAACATGGGCAGCTCTCTCTCTCTCTTCCCCCATATTTCTGCTTTTGGTGGCACTGAGTGCCTGCTCGGCAGCAGTCCTGGCACTGCCAGGCACGATGCCCAGGGGAGAGAGGGTTTATGCTTTGGGCTCAGGGGAGCTGTGTTCTCCTGCGCAGCGGTACAAGACATGGGGCTGTGGTATCTCGATCCCCTCCGAGATGGGGCTCTGGTATCTTGATTCCCCTCCGAGATGGGCCTGTGGTATCTCAGTCCCCTCCGAGATGGGGCTGTGGTATCTCGATCTCCTCCGAGATGGGGCTCTGGTATCTTGATTCCCCTCCGTGCTCTCTGCTGCTTCTGTTTGGTAATTGAACAGTTTTTGGGGACGGGACTTACTGTTGTTTAATATCTGTACCACACATGGCAGAAGACAAAAGACCTAAATCTGTGCTGGAGAAGACAACAGCTGTAATGCAAATAAATAGCCGGTTGTGTGTGGCTAATCAGTTTTCTCTTTTGTGTTGTTTTTCACATAGAGCAATGAGGCAAGAGAGAAGATTTTAAGCGCAGAAAAATGTGATTGCGTAAACAGCGCTGTTGGCAGGAAGACTTGGTGGATCCAGGTAATGATGTGGCACCCCACCTCTTTCTTAAGCCTTAACGCTGTCTAGGTTTTAGGCTGACAGTGGCCCTTTGTCAGAGAATGAGGACTAGGGGAAGGTCACAAGGTATAAGGAGACCCAGTGGCTGGCTGTTAAATGAATTCAGACCAGGCGAGAGGGTGTGAGTGTTCCCACAGCCCCCGGTGCCTGCTGAAGAGGACAACTTTGCCGGGGCTGCGGTAGCTTCCTTTCTTCCAGCAGGCTGTTCACTCCGCGGCTGTTCTGGCTTGTTGTTTTGTTATGTCGAGGTCGTGGGGTTTTTTTTTTAATCTACTTTTTTTACCCTCTGAGATCCTCTGGTTTAACCTCTCGCAGCTGTGTCGATGTAGGCGGGGAAGCTCCAAGCCCGTTTTGTGGAAGAAGGTCAAACGATTAGCTGTCCCTTCAGACTGCACAGCTCTGAATCTATGAATATTTCCCTTGAATTCCCCCTTCTAAAAGATTTCTGGATCAGAGCCGATCATTATCTGCTGAAAGACTCAGACCTAGACCATTAGAAGTCTTTAGAAGACTGTTGCTTGTTGTGTTCTGGGTGTGAATGAAGACTGTTTCTTGTTGCGTGGTGGTAGAAAGCTCTAGGCATGATGGCTAAGCATGGAACTAATGTTTGCACTGTCTCACCTTAAAATAATGGACTATTTACATGCCTTCTTGTAGGAGATGCGAGTTGCTAGCTAAAACGCCTTTCTTAAGTTCTTCTTGAATCTGTTGCTCACTGAGGGGGAGTAGAAGATGAAGGTGAGGAACTCCAAGTTCATAACTGAGGCCAGATCCTACCCTCAGACTTCCTATCCTACCCTCAGACTTCTTAGGCAACCTCAGTGAAGTCCTCGGGCTTTTCATGAGCACAAGGGTTTTCCCCACCTGCATTTGATTCCAGGATCAGGACCTGCACTGTGTTTTCTTGCTCACAGGCTTCTCACACCCATGAGGAGACAAGAAAAACATGTGTCTGCTTCGGTGTAGCCTCTGCTTCCCAGTGCCAGTTTCACAGAATCACAGAGGGGAGGAAGGGACCTGGAAAGATCATCCAGTCCAATCACCCTGCCACAGCAGGATCCCCTAGATCACAGAATCACAGAGCATTAGGGATTGGAAGGGACCTGGAAAGATTGGATTGCCCAGGGAGGTGGTTGAGACCACATCCCTGGAGGTGTTTAAGGCCAGGCTGGATGGGGCTCTGGCCACCCTGGTCTAGGGTGGGGTGTCCCAGCCTGTGCTGGGGGGGGGTGTGGAACTGAGTGATCCTTTCCAACCCTGAGTGATTCTGTTTCCGTAACTTCTGCAGTGAAGTGATCCTGCTGTGGCAGGGGGATTGGACTGGATGATCTTCCGGGTACCCTTCCAGTCCCTAATGATTCTATGGTTCTATGATTGTCTAGTCCAATCCCCCCACCACAGCAGGACCACCTAGATCACAGAATCACGGAGCATTAGGGATTGGAAGGAACCCTGGAAGATCATCTAGTCCAATCCCCCTGACACAGCAGGATCACCAAGATCCTGCACAGGAACATATCCAGGCAGGTTTTAAAGGTCTCCAGAGAAGGAGACTCTACAACCCTGCTGGGCAGCCTGTTTGAGACACTCCACAGTATTTTACTGAGAAGCAGCTGAGCAGTTGCCTTAGTCTGAGCTGGTTTCATCTGGCAGGTCCTCTGTGAGGTTCTAGGTGGGAAAACCCGCAGTTGTGGCTTTGCATTGCCTGACCAAGGACGTGTAAACAGCCTGCAAACGGGCGTGGATTTGACATTTCCTCGAGTCAACTTCTTTTCAGTATTGAGTTGCCTGCTCTGGGAAGAGAGTTGCTGTATCAACATGGGTGTAATGACACTGGATATTGAAAAATCAATACCCAGTGGCAGAAGCGAGCCCTGGTCTAAGCGGTCTGTGCGCTTACAGCTGCGATTTGTGTGTGTTTGCAAAGGGAATCGTCTTTGCCTTTTTCTTGTAACTTGGATAAACACCCCGTGTGACTCACTGCAGAACGTATTTTAAAGCAGCAAGTGTGGGATTTGCTGAGTATCCGGTTGCTCGCATCCCTGACTTAGGTCATGATTAAGCTTAAATTGGCCGACCTGAGAGGAAAATGACTGCTGGTCTGCCATAGGTGACTTCAGAAGTAAACAGAAGGATGAAAGTGCTTTAAAAACATAAATAGTAGTTAGGATTCATAAAATCATAAAGCAAACATATGGTACAAGGTCTTCTAAAATACAACACTTGAAAGCTTTTTTTGTAGTTTCAGGAGGAGCTTGTTGAATTATCACAGGAGAAGTAAATATTTTCATTCCGACTTGTTTCCCAGCTCGCTCTCATCCCATTCCTCTTTGGTTTTCTCCTTCTCCTTTTTCTTTTCCCCCGAATCTTGTTAATTTGGTGGGATGGGGAACCACCATCCAGCGTGCCTAGAAAAGCCTTACTTGGGAACGGAGGATAAGCACTGCTAAGTGTCCTCCTGTTGTTAGGTTCATTCCTGAAGTTCCTTCTGAGTGAGATGCGGTGCGATGGGCACTGCAGCGGCTCCTGGACTGGCCAACGGTGCTCATATTTTTAATTCTGGAACCCCAGACATTGGTGATGAGAGATCACAGAATCATTAGGGATTGGAAGGGATCTGGAAAGATCATCTAGTCCGATCACCCTGCAGCAGCAAGATCACCTAGATCAGGTCACACAGGAACACATCCCGGCGGGAAAGGACAGTCCACAACCCCCCTGGGCAGCCCCTTCCAGTGCTCTGTCACCCTCACTGGGAAGAAGTTCCTTCTCATATTGATGTGGAACCTCCTATGTTCCAGCTGACACCTATTGCCCCTTGTCCTATCACTAGATGATGCTGAGCAGAGCCTGGCTCCATCCTCCTGACACCCACCCTTTGCAAATTTATAGACGTTAATGAGGTCACCCCTCAGTCTTGTCTTCTCCAAGCTGGAGAGACCCAGCTCCCTCAGCCTCTCCTCATAAGGGAGATGTGCTCGCTCTTTGTGTGCTGTGTACATGCAGGGTGTGAGCTCCTGGTGGGTGGCACATCACAGCGTCCCTGCTCTTCGCCCTCAACGGGGTGGCCACAGTCTGTGGTGCGTTGAGTGTCGCGGTGGGGAGGCGAAGCCCCTGCTGAAAAAGGGCAAAGGAGGAAGACTGGGAGCGGAGGAGTGGGGGGCCGGGTGGGGAGAGGGAGCCGGGGAGGAAGACACGGCTCCAGAGGGAAATACTCTGTGCTTTGCAGTTGCTTGTGTGGATAGAAACCAGATGGTGCGCTGGAACACCCGCTCGCTCGGGCGGCGGCAGAGCCAAACATATGGTTAATGGTTAGGAGAAAGAGCTCCGCGAGCCAGGGCTTTGCTGACTGCCTCGCGTTACAGATCGTTGCAGTGTGTCATTACATTGCCAAACTAAGTGCTTAATACCCGCTGCGGGCCCTGGGCGGGCATTCGCCGGGAGGATGCTGAGGCTCCGCGGGCAGGCTGGGGGGCTGGCACCGCGTGCATCCCCCCTTCCCCCGCCATGCCATCCCCGGTCCTGTTCCCCACTGCGAGCGTCGTAAGCCTCCCCTTTTACAAGCTGGGAACCTGCGGCAGGCAGCTTTCCCGTCCTGCACGTCTTCAGTCCGTTTGTTTCCAACGGTCGGCTTTGCCCTTGTCTTTTGGAGCGGGGTGGGGTCCGGGAGCAGCCCCGGCTGCAGCGCCGCGCTCGCACACCCGGCATCCGATGCTGTGCCTGCTCCGGGATCTTTGGGCGACACCAGGCCCGCGTTATCTGAGGAACTGCTGAGCTCATTCATCTCCTTTTCACGGCCCGCTTCCTTTTATTTTTAGCCAAATCCGTCAGGCCTGACAGGCGGGTAATTTGAGCCAGAGAAAGGGCAAAGCTCCAGGTCCTTTCCACAAAGCAATTCTTCTCCTCCCTCCTGGGAAGGCTCCAAACTTGGCCTGCTCCAGGCAGATGGATTTGTTGAGTCATGTGAGATCATTTACACAAAAACACAGCGAGGCAGTGAAAAGGAATGAGAAAAAAAAAAAAGAGGAGAGAGAGAGAGAGAAAGAAGGTTTTGGGGGGGAAGGGGTGGGAGAGCGTGCGCTGCCGGGGCCGCTGCGAGCGTAGGAGATGTGCTGCGAGGCAGCGAGACAGAGGAATGCAGCAGATTCATTCTTGTATAAGGTAATGTCTCGTTTACAGTGCAGGGTGGAGCCAGCACGGAGGAGAAAGCACTCGGAAGCAGATTACTCATTTAAGACCCGAAAGCAAAACAAAAAAAAGATTCTCCGTAAAACAAATGCCGATAATTAAACCAACAGCAGCAAACGGGCAGAGCGACGGCACCTCGGGAGCGCCGAGCGAGCCGTGCGACAAAGGCGGCGTTGTTGACGGCGCCCCAGTACAGTAGCGGTAAACTCCGGGGCTGGGAGGCTGCTGGAAAACGAGTTTGCTCCGTGATGCAACCCGGAGTTTGCTTTGTCTGGCCGCCAGCGGGGCGGTGGGGACGGGGAGCTCGGCGGCGGGCGGCAGCGCGCTTCGCCCCGGCCGGGGATGGCTGCGGGCGGTCGGGGAAGGATGGAGGGAGCGACGCGGGATCCTGAGCGGGCAGGCTGCAGCGGAGCTTCGTTGAGAGTGACGATGGGGAGGGGGTGTGCGTGGAGTGGAGTGGGGTAGGGGAGAGCTGCGTCTTGTTTTGGTTTTGAACCGGCTGTGCCGTGGTCTTCGTTACAGCGATTATCCAAACGAGCGTTGCTTTTGCTAGTTTGCAACCCGAGCTAACCTTGGCGCGTTGGCCTTGGGTTTTTCAAGTGGGTGTTACGAGCCCCAAGTTTGACGTTGTCTCTTGAGATCTCGATGCATCCTGCGGAATTAGGTTGGGCTAATTTATGCGGTGTTCTAACGAGACACATTTGAGCCTTTAAATAGGCATGGACTGTGTTTTGGGTACTGCCAATATAACTTCCAGTTACTCTGGTTTTCTTAGCGAGGCAGTATCTGAAGGTTAGTGTTTTGTTCCAGCGATGATTAAAAAGCAGAGTAGGTGCAGAACCTGGAAATTGGTGGAAAACATGAGCGACCAAACAAGTCCATTGCAAAGGACCTGCGGTGAAGGAGCTTGTGGGAGCGTGTAAACATGGGCTTGTGTTTTAACTTGACCCTTTCCCCCACTGAACAGCATCTTCTGCTGACTTCACAGCGGTATCTGCTGAGGGGCTTTCCCCTGGGGAGGGAGGGTTTGCCTGGAGGCAGCCTCCCTCTGCTTGTCTCTGTGGTCTTTTTTCCTCTCCTCCCGCTCCTTTTTAGACACTTTTGTCTGAGCTGGCTTTCTGCTGGCTTTCCCTGCCGGGCTGAGCACGTTCAGCATGGGGACAACCCTCATTTCTCGCACCTAAGAGTTTCCTCACTTGGTGGAAACTTTTTGTGCCTCTCGATCGGGCCACCTCGTTAATTCTGTTGGAGGAGCACTTGGCAGCACCCTGATTCCCAGCTGAGGTCTCGCACTGTTCAAACCTGCCATGGGCTCCTTGCGTCTCAGGGTTACAGCTGGTGGCAGAGCTGATGGTCAGCAGGGGGATGAGAACGTGATGAAGAGAAGCGCGGTCACGCTCGGGATCCAGCCTGCACGACGCGCTGTACCTGTGGCACTGCAGGCTTTAATGAGGAGCAAATATGGACTGCTCTGAGCTACTCAAACAGGTCTCAGAGAAGGGGAATGTTGTTGCTTGTCCCTTTTTGCATAGTTCCTGTACCTTTCTTTCCTTTCTTCCCTAAAATATCTAATTATCTCACTTTTTCTGTTGCTGTGAGCAACGTTTCCTGTAGCTACCCACAGCTGCAATCCCAGTTATATCCACACTTTGTAAAGCTAATTGCCCAGCAGTAGCTGGGAGGGATTTGCTGAAGAAAAAGACTTCTGTGAGGAGCCAGTGTTTTTAAGCTTTTTCTCTTGGTGGACAGTTCTGCAGAGCTCTTCTGCCGTTCACATTTGTTATCGGTTGAGAGCACAGCAGCTTCGTCTCTCTTCTTAGAAGACTTGTAGTTGTTTTAATTCCCCTGCAGAGTGCCCCACTCTCCAGTATCTCTTCTTCTGCTCAGAAGATGCTGCGTGTGCTGCTTGTTGTATCTTTGCTCTGGACAACCAGCCCAACTAGACAGGTTTTGGGAACTGTTCATGACCTGACTATCAGAAAATCAGCCTCACTCTTCCTTCCCCATCGTTCACGGCTGCTCAACTTCCTCTCAGTCTTCTAAAAGTGTGTTATCTGTAAGATGCTATCAGGCCCATAATTCTTTTATCTTGCTTCTCCTGTTGTCTCAATTCTTCTGCTCCCACTGCCTCTTCCTCTGTTTCACAGTTTGGCCAGACATTTCTCTGCTGCCAGCATCTTCCCTCCTCGCACATGCTGTGGCGCTGCCTCCTTTGGGATCCGGGGAAGGATGAGTTTGGAGCTTGTACGTGTTGTGTCACGTCCTGCGCTTGGCTTCTGTTTGCACAGAGCGAGGCCATCGTCCGTGTAGCTTTTCTTTCGTTGCAATCCCAAGCAACCAGCTCTCCACCTAGTCTGGAAGATGAGCAGGAGGTCCTCAGTGCCTCCCAGTGCTCATCAGAGTCCCTTGGCTGAGGGCCTCCTGCTGAGGTTGGTCATTCCAAAGCAATGCACCTCATAGCCAGGGCTTTGCTCACTTTCCTTCAGGCATGAGAGCACCGTGTTTCTTTCCAAAGACCTTACTCTGTGCCTGACTTGTACAACCTTCCTCGGCCTGAAGTTGTGCCAAGGAGAGATGCTCCAGGAGCAAGATAACCCTCTACATTTGAGCTCAGATTATCCCGCTTGACAGGACTGGATGGTGATTCCTTCCTGCACAAAACTCGGGCAGACTTCTCTGCAGTGATATCAACGCTGAGCAGGGTGGTGACCTCCCCATGTTGCAAACATGCATTTATGGGACCCAAGAAGAAGCTTAAAGATAAATAAATCATAGAATCATTAGGGATTGGAAGGGACCCCGAAAGATCATCTAGTCCAATCCCCCTGACACAGCAGGATAACTTCACTGGAGTAGTTGCAGAATCAGAATCACTCAGGGTTGGGAGGGACCAGCTGATCATCCAGTTCCAACCCCCCCCACCAGGGGCAGGGACACCCCACCCTAGACCAGGCTGGCCAGAGCCCCATCCAGCCTGGCCTTAAACACCTCCAAGGATGGGGCCCCAACCACCTCCTTGGGCAACCCATCCCAGGCTCTCACCACTCTCACGGGGAAGAACTTCCTCCTCACATCCAGTCTAAGCCTGACAGCTTTCCCATTACAGAAAATCACAGAAGTTATGGTCTGGTGGTGGCGATTCCCTCCTGTTCATGTGTGCATCTACGGGACATCCCAGGGGAGGGGTGAGACTTGTTCTAAACAGATTAATCTGAATTTCCGTGGCGCTTTCATTACATCCACGTGCGTTGTGCTCACCCAGCACTGAACCGGTGCAGCGGCAAAGCACAGGGCTGTGTCTAATATATTCAGAAACGTAGCTGTTTGCTGGTTGCGGCCAAATCCCATTAACTGCAATTTCCCTGCTTCCTTTTTCCTCCTGTCGAGCCTTCTGGATAGCGGCTTCTCTTAACAGCTTGTTTGGAGAATCTGCTCTGAAAATCTCCCACACCCCTCAAAGCGAGGGGAGCTCTGCGAGCAGCTTATCGCCTGCTCGACGCCTGACTGCCATTTCTGCTAGCAAGTCTCCACTGGCCACGCACCAGACAAGCTGAAGTCTCTTTCCCTTCCGTTCCATCAAGCGCAGCGGAGGTAGAAGTCCTTTTGGAGATCAGACTTCGCCTGTTGGTTTGGTGAAACATCAATCCAGGCAGCACAGTGTGTACACAATCAGCTTCTTTAATTCCCCTGGAGCATCCTTAGGGATTGTTGAGGGTTGTCTCAGAGTTTCTAGTGCAAGATGATGTGCAAGCACCCCCTGGCACTGCCCTTGCAGTGTCAGATTGTTCAAGCTTGTATTAAAAAAACATCAAGTTGTTTTAAGGCTCTGTTCACTCCATTAGCTTTTCACCACTAGTTCCTGTAGCATTACCCCATCCTTCCCTTTTTTTTTTTTTGCCTTGATTCCGTTAGAAATTAAATTTGAGTCAGGAAAAGCTGCAAAAAGACCCTTTTTTCCACCTGTTTGCAGCCCCTGTGCAATTAATGGGGACGTGCTGTTGCTCCTCAATAAATTCACTCCTGTTTCATAGGTATTTGTGAGCCACGTTCGGCTCTAAGTGAATGTGTCAGACCTCCAGAGGCATTTTCATGGTGAAATAGCTGGGATTAGACGCTCCGGTTACTCACGCCAGTTATTTTCCCGTGTCCGTGTTGAACTGTGGAGGCTACACTCGTATGTTTTTAGTTGTCACCTTGCCAGGCTTGTGTAAGAAGAAGAGAGGTCCTCATTTTTAAGGTCTGTGTATCACTGAGTGAGCAGAGCCAGGCATCAGTGGTGTCCCACGGGGAGCCGTTTTGGTTCCAGTCTTGTTTGGAGTCTTGATTGGTAGAATCATTAGGGATTGGAAGGGACCTCGAAAGATCATGAAGGGACCTGGGGATTGAGAGCACCCTCAGTAAGTTTGCAGATGACACTGAATAGTGTGGGAGTGTTGATCTGCTCAAGGGCAGGAAGGGTCTACAGAGGGACTTGGACAAGTTGGAGCAATGGGCTAAGGCCAGTTGTATGGGGTGCAATAAGGCCAACTGCTGGGTCTTGTTTTGTGGTCACGATAACCCCAGGCGATGCTACAGGGTTGGGGACAAGTGGCTCAAAAGCTGCTGAGCAGAAAAGGACCTGGGGGTTCTGGTGGACAGCCGGATTAATATGAGCCAGCGGTGTGCCCAGGTGGCCAAGAAGGCCAACAGGATTCTGGTTTGGATCAGGAATAATGTGGCCAGCAGAAGGGAAGATATCATGCCCTTGTACTCAGCACTTGTGAGACCTCACCTTGAATACTGGGTTCAGTCCTGGGCCCCTCATTATAGGAGAGACATTGAGATGCTGGAAGGTGTCCAGAGCAGAGCTACCAAGCTCGTGAAGGGTTTAGAGAACAAGTTGTGTGAGGAGAGGCTGAGGGAGCTGGGCAGGTTTAGTGTGGAGGAGGCTGACTGGGGACCTCATTGCCCTCTACAACTACCTGAAAGGAGGTTGTAGAGAGATGAGTGTTGGCATCTTCTCCATAATAACTAATGACAAAAGCAAGGGAAAAGGTCTGAAGTTGAGGCAGTGGATGTTTGGATTGGATATTGGAAAGAGATTCTTTGCAGAAAGAGTGGTGAGGCACTGGAAGGTCCTTCCCAGGGAGGTGGTTGAGTCCCCAGCCCTGGAGATATTTAAGAAACGTGTAGACACAGTGCTTCACACCCTGCTCTAGTGGCAGGGATGGAGTGGGCTAGTTTGTGTTAGTTGAGTGTTTAGGTTTGTTGTTGTTGTGGGTCTGGTTGGACTCAGTGGTCTAGGAGGTCTTTTCCACCTAGGATTATTTTGTGATTCTGTGATCTGCTTCTCTAACTGCAGCTGTAAAGACCTTAAAGAGTCCTCAGTCAATGATTTTCCTACTGCAGCCAGTGACACATCAGATCTAAAATGCATTTAACCGATGCTCCGTTCTACATTTAATACCCCTTGATTACTGCGATCGCGGCATTAATAAATACATTTGATAGCTTACTTGATCATGCAAATGTTGAATGCCTGTCTTCTTCATCAGAATAGTCCTTCTATCAAAGATACCTGCTGCCACAGAGCCCCAGGCTGTTGATTAGGTAAAGGAGAAGGCCTTGTGTGGGGAAGTAAAGCAGCACCCACAGGTTAGCGTCATCCTAAGAAACAAGGAGGTTTCTTTTAGCACCTTCAGCTCATTGTTTTCTCTTTAAACACATTCTCAAGGTTAATAAAGACTAAAAACTCAATTCATGCCTTCTGGGAGGATGGCATAAAGGGTTAACTTGGGGTGTTTCTCTGCTGGTTTTTGGGTTGATTGCTTACTGGCTTCCGTGTGTTGTCATGAGTGGGTTTGAAGCTCAGACTGTGCCGTATCGGCTTAGACTTGTTGCTGCCCTTCACGAAGCCGTCCGCTGTGATGATGGAGTTTGGAAGGATGGCTGAACCCAGATGGTTGTGACAAATTAGCTGTCTTCTCTTTGGATGCACCGCTTGGGTACGAGTGTCAGTGACGCCCCTTCTGGGAACATGTTGCCCAGAGTTGTGGATGCGCCCTTCTTGGAAGTGTTCAGGGCCAGGCTAGATGAGGCTTCTTGAGCAACGTGGTCTAGTGGGAGGTGATCATTGAAGTCCCTTCCAGTCTAAACCACTCTGTGATTCCATGGTGATGTTGGAGGCAATGGGACCACATGCTCTCCTCCATGGGTAGCTCTGTGTTGCTGGGGGTACGTGTAGCAGTCAGACTTAGTTAGCTGTGCTCTTTGAGAGCGAGAGGTTAAAAGGACCAGGTTGAATCACGGTCTTAGTCAAACCCTTGCATCTGGCAGGTCTGTTCTTGGCTGATGCTCATTTGGTTATGGAGCCTAAGTGCAGCCAGAGTTTCACCCCTGCCCTTGGGCTGGCAGTCACACACCTAACGGGAGGTTATTTTTCTGCTGGGTTTTGTGAGTGTTGTCATCCAAAACAGCAATGAATAAAGAGACAGAGGTTTATGGGCATCGCAGCCTATTCACCACTTAGAGTAAATCTTCAGTGGTTAATTCTTGGTGGGGCAAAGTGGGAGAGGAGTTTGTGCCCTGAAGTCTGAAGTTTTTTTCAGTAGGTGATGTTGGTTTCAGCCATGAAGCATCAATGAGTTAAGCAGAACTTGAAGTGCTGTGTTTAGCCTTAGTCATTGGATAGCTCTGCCGGAGGAGTGGTGGCAGCAGGGACTTCCCACCTGCAGCCACTGGTACTTCTGGAAGAGCTAAAGGTTGGTGTTCCCAAACAGAAGTGGAGCTCCATGCAAGTTGGTGTCACATATTTTGGTTTTCAGTACAGTAGGTGGCAGGAGAGACAAAGCAACAACTTGTGAGGTAGCTCCTTGTCCATGTGCCTCCATGGCAAATAAAGGCTGCACCCCATCTATACCAGTACCCCACAGAAAAAGCAGTGTTGAGAGGCCAGGTNTGTGCCCAGGTGGCCAAGAAGGCCAACAGGATTCTGGTTTGGATCAGGAATAATGTGGCCAGCAGAAGAGAAGATATCATGCCCTTGTACTCAGCACTCGTGAGACCTCACCTTGAATACTGGGTTCAGTCCTGGGCCCCTCATTATAGGAGAGACATTGAGATGCTGGAAGGTGTCCAGAGCAGAGCTACCAAGCTCGTGAAGGGTTTAGAGAACAAGTTGTGTGAGGAGAGGCTGAGGGAGCTGGGCAGGTTTAGTGTGGAGGAGGCTGACTGGGGACCTCATTGCCCTCTACAACTACCTGAAAGGAGGTTGTAGAGAGATGAGTGTTGGCATCTTCTCCATAATAACTAATGACAAAAGCAAGGGAAAAGGTCTGAAGTTGAGGCAGTGGATGTTTGGATTGGATATTGGAAAGAGATTCTTTGCAGAAAGAGTGGTGAGGCACTGGAAGGTCCTTCCCAGGGAGGTGGTTGAGTCCCTGTCCCTGGAGATATTTAAGAAACATGTAGACACAGTGCTTCACACCCTGCTCTAGTGGCAGGGATGGAGTGGGCTAGTTTGTGTTAGTTGAGTGTTTAGGTTTGTTGTTGTTGTGGGTCTGGTTGGACTCAGTGGTCTAGGAGGTCTTTTCCACCTAGGATTATTTTGTGATTCTGTGATCTGCTTCTCTAACTGCAGCTGTAAAGACCTTAAAGAGTCCTCAGTCAATGATTTTCCTACTGCAGCCAGTGACACATCAGATCTAAAATGCATTTAACCGATGCTCCGTTCTACATTTAATACCCCTTGATTACTGCGATCGTGGCATTAATAAATACATTTGATAGCTTACTTGATCATGCAAATGTTGAATGCCTGTCTTCTTCATCAGAATAGTCCTTCTATCAAAGATACCTGCTGCCACAGAGCCCCAGGCTGTTGATTAGGTAAAGGAGAAGGCCTTGTGTGGGGAAGTAAAGCAGCACCCACAGGTTAGCGTCATCCTAAGAAACAAGGAGGTTTCTTTTAGCACCTTCAGCTCATTGTTTTCTCTTTAAACACATTCTCAAGGTTAATAAAGACTAAAAACTCAATTCATGCCTTCTGGGAGGATGGCATAAAGGGTTAACTTGGGGTGTTTCTCTGCTGGTTTTTGGGTTGATTGCTTACTGGCTTCCGTGTGTTGTCATGAGTGGGTTTGAAGCTCAGACTGTGCCGTATCGGCTTAGACTTGTTGCTGCCCTTCACGAAGCCGTCCGCTGTGATGATGGAGTTTGGAAGGATGGCTGAACCCAGATGGTTGTGACAAATTAGCTGTCTTCTCTTTGGATGCACCGCTTGGGTACGAGTGTCAGTGACGCCCCTTCTGGGAACATGTTGCCCAGAGTTGTGGATGCGCCCTTCTTGGAAGTGTTCAGGGCCAGGCTAGATGAGGCTTCTTGAGCAACGTGGTCTAGTGGGAGGTGATCATTGAAGTCCCTTCCAGTCTAAACCACTCTGTGATTCCATGGTGATGTTGGAGGCAATGGGACCACATGCTCTCCTCCATGGGTAGCTCTGTGTTGCTGGGGGTACGTGTAGCAGTCAGACTTAGTTAGCTGTGCTCTTTGAGAGCGAGAGGTTAAAAGGACCAGGTTGAACCACGGTCTTAGTCAAACCCTTGCATCTGGCAGGTCTGTTCTTGGCTGATGCTCATTTGGTTATGGAGCCTAAGTGCAGCCAGAGTTTCACCCCTGCCCTTGGGCTGGCAGTCACACACCTAACG
>VXBP01003608.1:105984-118391 GCA_013400115.1 Rhinopomastus cyanomelas | reverse complement strand
GGGGGAAGACATTTATTCACACTGTGTCCATCTCTTATTTTACCCTCTCAATGCCGCTGGAGTGTCCCTCTGTCCGCACTCTCAGTGAAGGACCTTTCGTTAGTACGAACATCCCTTGCTTTACAATAAAAGATTTGCACCGAGGCTTAAAAGAAAAGGGGGGGAAGAATAAGAAACCCAGCTCACACTTAAAAAAAAGTTAAATTATTATTTAGCCCCCCAAGATGTGAGAAGTTTCTTTCTTTCCCTCCCCGAGAGTGTGAAATGAAGGACACAAAGACAGTGTATCAGTGAAAAGAAGAAAGTGGCCTTTTAATGAGAACTAAAGAAAACCAAAACGTAGATGAAATGTACCGTAAAAGCTGCTTCAAAGTACAGTCTAATTCCCCTGAGTTCAGCCATCAGATAGATTTGGTAATTGGGAGTTTACTGCGCGGAGGTAAGGCAGCGTGGTATGGATAACCCCACATTTCTTACCTTCAATAATTATAGATAATTTCACGGACTGGCTTTGCACAAGCCATGAGAGACTGCAGACTTCTTACAATTGAAAGAAGAGCCTGTCTCCACCTTTAAAAAAAAGAAAACCCACCCTAAAAAAAACCCAAACTCCATCCTAAACCACCTGCGAACCCCGAGTTAAAATTATTTCTGCCTTTTCTACTCGCGGTCCTGGGTGCAGATCGGGTCTAAACAGGGGCGATAACAGCATCAACTCGCTGCTGGTACCTTTAATACTGTTTGCTGCTCTGCCGGGCTTTCATTTTGTATCTGATTTTCTGACCTCAGCTTTTGCGGTTGCCACATGGAAAAAAAAACACTCCAACCTCTCCACAAGTAGCAGAGCGATAAATCCCTCCAAAAATAAGACGGATTCCCTCATCGATGTGTAATAAAGTTAAAGGACATTGTTTTATCAGACAAGCGCTAAGTAGAAAATAAATCTCTGGGTCTGGGGAAACAAAAACCCGAGTGCTGTTGGCATGAGTGTAAATTTACTTTTAAAAGCAATAAATCAATGTTAAACTAAACAGCTGGGATCCCCATCTCCGAGAAGGTTTAAAGTCGAAAGCAGACCTCGGCAGAGAGGTGCGGCGGGATCGTCCAGACCCCAGTCCAGGGAGAGGCAGCCCAAGGGAAGGGGATCCACCCGGGGGTATCCCCAACCCACTCCTCTCCTCTGCTTCACCGGCCCCCTCGGGCTGCGACTTGTCAAAATATCCCAAGACTGTTGTTATCTAAGTGGTAACTTCATCATTTCCACACCACGAGGTGGAGGCGGCAGCGAGGGGCAGAATCTGTGGGTTTGGGTTGGGGGACTGTTTTTGGGTTTGGTCTGTTTTTTTCCCAGGGATAAATCCCCGTTTCGGGAGCGCTCACGAGTGGCTGCGCAGTGCACCTGCTCGCTGCGGGACCCCGGGCGCTGCTGCCTCATCGCATTTGCGGTCAGTTTTCAGAAATGCTGAAAGAGGTGGAGAGAGAAAAGGAAAAGGAGAAGAGTGGGGGAAGCCGAAGGGGCAGAGGAATAGTGGGATATAAAGAGGAAAAGATGAAAATAAGGGAGAAAAGAAGAGGAAAGAGAAGGAGAAAGGGTGAGACAGAGAAAAAAGAGACAAAAAGTGTGAGAGAGACTTACATAAAGAAAAAGACGAAAGAGAGACAAAGAGGGAAAGAGAGAAAAAAGGAAGNAAAGAAAGAAAGAAAGAAAGAAAGAAAGAAAGAAAGAAAGAAAGAAAGAAAGAAAGAAAGAAAGAAAGAAAGAAAGAAAGAAAGAAAGAAAGAAAGAAAGAAAGAAAGAAAGAAAGAAAGAAAGAAAGAAAGAAAGAAAGAAAGAAAGAAAGAAAGAAAGAAAGAAAGAAAGAAAGAAAGAAAGAAAGAAAGAAAGAAAGGAAAGAAAGGAAAGAAAGAAAGAAAGAAAGAAAGAAAGAGAAAGAAAGAAAGAAAGAAAGAAAGAAAGAAAGAAAGAAAGAAAGAAAGAAAGAAAAGACAAGAATGAAGAAAGACAGAGCAAGAGAGAAAGATAAAAGGGAAATAGCAGCTAGAGAGCTGCAGAAACATTTCAGCACGCTGATGTACACAAAACATAAATCAATAATTATTAAAAAACTCGAACAACCAAAGCAATATCACAGGAGAAGAAAACGGCGCTGTTTTGCGTTAGGAAATATCTGTATCTGACTGAAAATTTTGCAAGAGTGGAGCAAGGATTTAAAAGCAGTTGACAATAAAGATGCCTTAAGACACAGGCGTTGCACTGGTGGCGGTCCTTTCCTCTCAGGCACCGACCGCTCTGGTGCCCGCACACCGCCCTGAATTAGCTGTATTTTTCGCAGAACTACTGTGAGATGAAGTAAAAGTATTTCCCCTGTTTCCCCCCCCCCCCTTTTTTTGTTTCCATCTCTACAAAGGTCAGAAATAACAGGTGACCCTGGACGGGGTCACCCTTTCACACACCCTGCCTTTGTCTTGCTGTCTTGGAGAGGAGCATCCAAACACCCGGCCAAGTTTGTCCGCCGGTTTGTTTGCTTGTTTGTTTGTAGATAAGGACATGTCCAGTTCCCGAGTGTCACCCAAAGCACTGCTGATGCTGCTATCAGGTAACGCTTACAGCAGACTATTCGGTTCCCTTTGCCTGGGCTCCGCGGGTGCTCTTACCTGGCGCCCATGGCTCCTCACTGTAACACCTAAAAAAGGACATTTTATTTATGTGTATTTATATATTTAATTTTGGGGAGTGCTTCCTTTATATGGCTGGATGGAGAAACCTAGAGGTGAACAGCTCCATGGAGGTGAACAGCCACCCACCCCTCCCCAGCGCCAAATCGCTCAGCGCGTCTCACACAGAATTGATTAAAAAACACATATAAATAATAAAAAAAAAAACCACACGGAGAAACGATCAACCTAATAAAACCGACGAATAAAGAGCGGAGCCTTTCGTGAGCCGAGCGGGGCTTCTACTTCTTCCACACTTCTCTCGCTCCGCACCCGCGCTTCGCTCCGCGCTGCAGTCGCCCCGCCGCGCCGCTAGGTGGCGCTGCTACTCGCGGGACCAGTGGCGCATCCGCTGGCCTGCCCTGTCTCCGCACCCGCGGAAAGTCCCGCAGGGCGCAACAGGGGCTGGTGGTTCGAGGGGGACGGGACACGATGGCAGTTGCAGCGCTGGTGTGGGTCGTTTGCCATTGTGTGCCGGGAGGGCAGGTGGGGGGGAACGTGGCGCTTTTCCACGCCCACGCGTGTCCTCAACCGCGTGGTGAGTTTCTCCAGGCCTCAGCCACACCCGCGCAAAGGCTCGGAGCGGCCAGGGATGGGGTGGATTTGCCGTCGGTGCGTTCGGAACAGGCTTCTCGGGTGTCGTTTTGGGAGGAAGATCAACACGTTGGTCCTCCGGTGTCACTCTGTCATTAACGCATCCAGGCAATCGTGACGCATTCAAAGTGCAAACACTAGACGATCAAACACAGGCCTTTGATCCTCCCCAGGCTGCGAGGTAGCCCTCTGTAGCTTTTTATTAATTTTTTAATGTTATTTTATCTTTCTCCAGGCGTCAAAACCCAAGGTTAAAGTTTGAGAAACACAAATAGCGGGGAGGGGTGTGTGTGGGATATCCCCCCAAAAGTCATCCCTTGCCCTGTCAGACACCTCCACTATTAAATCTAAAGGCCAGTTTTATGCAGAAGAAATAACTTTCCTGCAGGATATGGTATATTAAAAGTAGGAGGTTAAAAAATAAACCAACTAACAAAAGAGTGAATTAGGTTTCAAGACCCGCCGGTTTGCGTTTGCGATCGCCGCTGTCGCTGTTGTTATTACTGTGATTAATTGGGCTATGAAGGCTCCCACTATTTGTATCGTCCCTGCGATACCTTGAGGAAAAAGTGGCCTATGAGGAAAGTAATAGTAAACAATGATTCACCAGGCGAGACGGGCTGGGGATGATGCTCGAACTGCTCATTTGAACTGATTTTCCCGGGAACGTGGTGGCAGCTCCATTTTTCTCTGGAGTGGGATGAAATCCGAAGGAGGGTTTTGAGCGGCCTGATTGGTAAAACCTTTATTAGGGATTTTTTGGATCGGATGAGTCGCATTTGGTGCCGTGGGATCTTTGTGGAGTCTCTTTCTCCTTCAATAGGTGTTAGACGGTAACTAGGAGGCGCTGAAATCCTCATGCGGAAAATTTACAACTTGATCGGCTCCAAACCACACACGCACTACATAAAAAAACCCCCAGAAAATTTTTTTAAAAATGGATAAATCTGCTACTGCTGCAAACATATGTTACGGATTAAGTTAAGCAAATGGCTCTAGTTTTGAGGGGTGGAAAGCTGATAATGAAAACTTACATGCTAAAAGAGTTTGGCTTTTGTTCTAACTCCAGTTACTCGAACGCTGAGAAATCCTTTATTTTTAAAATCTTTTCCCGGAAATAACAACGAAAATTTTAAAATAGCTCAAAAGAAAATAAAATAACCTTCACCTAACGGAGAAGACAGCGGTGACAATGGCCCTTCTGTTCAAGGTCTGCCTGCCCTGAGTTCTGAATTTCTCGCCAGCTTATCTCGGCCAGGTATTCGTTTCAGGGGACAAAACGGAGAGGGCTCGGTGCATCTCAGTCCTCCCAGCCCTCCCCTCCGGAACCCCTACCCTTCCCATCGGGGGTGTTCCGCCAGAGAGGCGAATACCCCGTTTCTCCAAGCATTGTCAACACCTCAGGACTTTGGATTTTTGGTCCTTTCCCCTTCCTTCTCTTCCGCCTGTGCAGCGCAAAACCCTCACGGCAGCGCTAGTCAGTGATCGCTTCGCTGAGGGAGACTGCGGCGATAAGTAGACTTCCAGAAGGAAGGCTACAAGCTCCACTGTGGAGATTTGCCCCCTCTTTTCACTCATTCCTCACGTCTCCCCTTCATCATTCGAGGTGCTCCTGTGGGAGGTGGGTGCCTGGAGCATTTCCACTCGTCCCCGGAGATGTCGCATTCGCGATAGGACAAAACATCTTGGTCCGCTGCTGGGGCCGAGGTGGGGTAAAAGGGTGGAGGGTTGGTGGATGGGATGGGGAGGAGAATTCATCGCCTCAGCGCGAGATCGGGAACACGCAGGGGACTTTCCTGCCCCCTCCTCCAGCGGGCAGAGTAGAAGTGACAGTGACAAATGGCCGAAGGACGGGAAAAGTAATTTCTAACGACTTTGAGGGGTTACAGGAAGAGAGGGAAAGGAAAGTGTAGAGGAGGTCTCGGGGCTCCTAGCCGGGCTGGGGAAGATTTTTTTATTTCTGTCCAAAAAGATCAGAAAAACATACGTAGGAAAAAAAAACAAAACCAAACAAACACATTTCTTTCTATTCGTACCGGAAAGTTTCAGAACTCAAACGCGAGGCAAATGCGTCTTCACAGCGCTTTGCTCCCCGCAGTGAGCGGCCAATAGACTGAAGTTCAGAATGGGATCGGGGACAGGATTACGGGTGGGCATAGCTGTGGGACGAGGGGAGAGGCACTGGTACCGCTGGTTTCACCGGTTTAGGATCAGAAACAGAGGCGGAACCGTCCTGGGACGGAGAAAGAGTGATAGGCATATTAAAAAATTAAAGCAATAACATTCCACCAGCCCGAAAATCCCCCAAAGGGTCTTTAAACGGAAAAACACCTGCAACTAAATCTGGTCAGTTTGGCTCAAAACCCGAAAATTTGGGATGAATCCTAACGAAACTCCGGAGTTTGCATTTGCGGGAAGAGTTGTCGGAGAGCCCATGTCTGGCTGGAGAACTGGGGCTTCTTTTTCCATGGCCGTGGTAAAGGGCTAGAGTGGAAACCAGCTTGTCTTTCCACCTACCCTTAACAAAAAGATCAATAAAAATATTTTAAAAAATAAAAACACCCCCCCCCCAATAAACAACAAGCAAGAAAAACAGTAAAATAAATCCAGAAAAAAAATAAAAAAGAAATAAAACAAATTTAAAGGAAAAAAAACCGCATTCTGGGTAAATATTCATCGCTGCAAAACATTTCAGCCTCCGTTTTCACGTGCGTGTGGCGAAGCCTTTGGTGCGGTAGGCATCTCCCTCCTTGCCGAACTCGTTGGCCGAAGCGCCCCGCGCTGCGGAGAGCCGGCGAGGGGTCAATTAGTGCAGCAAAAAATTCCCACAGCGGGATTTGCACCACAGGTATCCCCCGGTGTCTCATCTTCCACTGGTCCTGGCCCCCGCAGACATCCTACACCCCTCTGCGCAGATCTGGGTCAATGCTGGTTTGAGCCAGGTCGGGGGCTACCTGGAGACCACCTCCTCGAAGCACTCACATGACAAGGAGGGGGTGACCAGCCCCTGGCTAGACGCGGCGGTAGGGCGACTGGACGGAGCAAACGGATTCCTGACCCCCGGCCCCTCCAACTGGCCCTGGTTCGGTATTCGACCCGAAGGGATTTCCCCAAACCTTGGAGTTCCCTCACTGACCCCCTCCATAGGCAATGCCCGCAGCCTGGGGCGGGGGTAACAGCTCTCGGGGTTCTACCCGCAGTGGGTTGCTGGAGGGGTGATGCACACCAGGTTTGGGCCCTGTCGAGGCCAAGGGACGTTCAGCAGCCCCGGGGTGGCTCTGACACTCCGCGCTGACCCCACCGTCTTGGGAGCGAGCTGTCTCGGGACAAGTGTATCGAGGAATCAATTTTTTTCCCCCGTTTTTTCCCCTCCTCTTCCTTTTCTTCCTTTGCCAGGCAGGAACAGAAGCGGGAAGAGCTTCTCCCTCGCAGCCTGTCTGTTCTAGGTGTGTCGCGACAGCCAACTGACCCCCTCCACCCCTCTCCCCACCGTGATCTTTCTTGCTGCCTGCACTGGGCTGGGGCGTGCCGCGATGGGATTTCCCCAGCAAGAAGGATCGGTCCCGACACAGATCGGGTGTCGGTGCAGTGCCTGGATGGGAGTTTGTGCCCCTCTATCAAGGGGGGCGGAGATGGGGAAGGGGTGGCGGGAGGGGCGCAAAGACCCTGCGGACCCTGGCTGCGCTGCCAGTCCCGGCGCTGTCCATGGTGCTGGGCCCGCCCCGAGCGCTGCAGGGTCCTACCGCCCGCCCCCAAGGAGAGCGCAGAGTAAATGGGGTGGATTTAGAGGGAGGATGGGGGGTCCGCGAGAGTCCCTGGGAGGAAGGACGGAATCCTGGCCGATGGTCACTGCCCCAGAGAGGTATTTCGGGGCGTTTCTGGCTTTGATCCGCGCAGCTGGTGGCGTGGGGAGCCCATGGACACAAGGCAACACGCACCCCCCTTCGCAGTGACTGTCGCTCCTAGTTTTGAAGATGCCCCCTCATCGCCTTTTCTAAGAAGAGAGAATGAACGTAAAACCGTCAGAAAGTACAAAGGAAACCACTGATAGTCCAAATCATCATCATGATAATAAAAAACACATCTGAAGTGCACGTGGAGGGTGTGTGGGAGAAGGGCTGGTGGCGTGGAGGGGGTTTTGGATCTCCCCCAGACAGCGCTCGGCCCTAGAGCGAATCAAGGGCTGGATCTTCACTGAGTTAGCGAGGAAACTTGGTGGGAGAGGAGGTGGAAGTTAGGCGGAGGAGCTGGTGAAAGCGGTTGGCAAAGCGGCTGAGATCTGCCAGATCAATATTTACAAGTTCCGTGAGATATTATCGGATTTCCCCGCAAAATCCGAGCTGGCGGAATATCGGGAAGGCTGCTAATTTTGTACCTGCGAGCTGTGGGGTGGCACATGGGGGGTCCCTTGGCATCCAGGGCTTTGCTGTGGGAAACAAAACAGTATCTCATCATTTGAGAGAGTAAAGTTGAGGAAGAGAAGGGCGTAAAAGGGTCCCAGGAGGGAGGATATGCGCAGAAAGGTTATTTATCTAATTATGTCAGAGAAAGCAGTTTTAAAGAAGGAGTTTTGAAAGCAGAGAACTCTGGAGACAATTCTTTGGCCAGGCATTATGGAATTAGGCAGGGCGTGAGTAAAGAGAAATGAAAACGACAAAAGGAGACGACTCAGGCCTTTCCTCAGAGGGGTCAGCTCTCCTCTGCTCTGCATGTAGTGGGAGATAACTGATGCTATTGTCCCCGCAGGGGTAAAACAGCCTTCAGAAACCTTCCCCCGGAAATAGTCGTATTTACTCGGCCCCGGATGAGGCGTGCGGGGAGCTGGGGATGGTATTTAAGTTTCGTTTCAACCCGTAGCCGGGTAAGCGATGCCCGGAAGCGGAGTGTCCTTTGCTCCTGCATATCCCGGTTCCCTGAGACCCCGCGCCGGCTGCCGGGCGGGGGTGGATGAGAAAGTCTTGTCTCCCAGCGCTATTTTTATTTCCCACTCGTGCATCACCTTGTTCCTGCAAGGCGAGGAGGCGGTGGGAGGCTGGCGGCTGCCTGGAGCAGGCGTTTGGAAATCACTCAGGAGTCAAAACTTCCCCACGTTCACTCCTGCAAAACTTGGCGTGTGACAGCCTGTGCTGGAAACCCACTTCCCCCGGATGATGTTAATGAAAGAGAAAAAAAACAACAGCAACAGCACAACCAACGAGAGCAGAGTAGAGATGCCTCTCCACGTCGGACTCGCAACCTGCTCAGCACCGTGGGTCCTTCCAAGGCGATGCCATGGGGTCAGGGGATCATCACTTGAAATAAACCCCCTTTTAAAGAAGTTCCTCCTTCTCAAGAGCTTAGGGGGACCCAAGAGCAAGGCTGCAAACCGTGGGAACTTCCCCCAGCAAGGTCACGGCTTGGAGACCAGAGAAATATTTTGGTTCATATCAGTTAAACCTGAAAAATACTTCGGTTTATGCTGGTTAAACCTATTAAATACTTCGGGCTATCCCAGTTAAACTTGGGAGGCGTGTCCCTCGGGATCTGCAGGCTCACCCACACGCCTGAGAGGTCCTCCCGAAGTTCGCATGAACACTTTTAATTTTGTTTTAAATCGGCTCAGAGCAAGAGTTAAACGTTTCCAGCAGTTCGGGTGCGGATGAAGGAGGAGGAGGAGGAGGCGGGGAATCCTCACCGCCGGTCGGTTCCCATCACCAGGTCCCCTTTCCTCATCATAACAAGGCGTTTTGATGGAGAGGAGAAACTTGGGAGTCTGTGTGTCATAACTGGAGCGTGCGGTTATTGTGCAACTGATGGACTAGAACACATTCTGCAGCTCGGGAAATGGTTTTCTTCGTATTAATGACCAATATCTGTACGGGGAGGGGATGAAAGTATCAAACTGCTTTGAACCAGTGAAATTAAACCCACTGGTCACCACGGGCTTCATGGAAGAAGAGGTGATTATTTGCTCTTTTCACATTTGGTCACATTTTGGTTCGTTTCGCTATTTTAGATATTTATTTTAAAATTTATTTTGTCTTCTTTTTCTCCCACCATTTAAACGACAGCACTTCGGACGGCGAAATTTAGAGGTGGCAGTAAAGCCTCTTGTCTGAATCCACTTTGAAGTAATAATGCTAGTGGGTCTGAAATCCAGATCTACGAGCTAATCTGTAGTTTTGCCTTCAAACGGAATTCAGTTACAAAGACCCTGGAAAGATTTTGCATCCATTCAAGAGGCACAAAATCTNACACACACACTCCTCCCCAGGAAACTTCATACAGCTCCTTAGGTTTTGCTTAGCATACGTGATAAAACATTGATTGTCGCAGTTTGGTGACCCATGAAATTTGGGGGTTAGTTTTCTCTTCAGACCAGAGCATATAATTATGCAAATAAAGAGCTGTCACTGATCTAGTGAAATACTCACAAACACATGCAAGCCAAAATGGAACAGAGGAGAGTGAAAATTTGTGGTATTATGATGGTACAATGATAAATGACATCTCCTCCCAAGTTTCCCGAGACATACATTTTTCACACTTTTTGGTCGAGTACGTCAACCTTATGGTTACTGCGGGCTCGCACAGGCACACAGACAGACAGACAGGCAGACAGACACATCCCTGCGAGATCCAGGGACCCACGTCTGTGCGCGCACAGGCACACACACACGTATCCCTTGGAGCGGCTCTACGATGGTCTCGGCAGGTTGTTTTTTGGTTCGGATCGCTCGAGAGCGGTGACATGTTCTCAGTGAGATTCCTGGGGGGGGGAGGAAGCCCCCAATCCCAAAACAACACAACAAATCCCCCACAACAATCAGTGATGTTTAGCGGGGGAAGAGGGAAACCACGCATTCCCTGCGAAAAGCAGCAGCATCCTTTGACTGAATCCCGGAGACTGAAAACTCATGAGTGCACCAAGCAGACTGCTCCATTTTTCCGTTTGTGGGAATGTTCTGGCTGCTTTCTTTTCAGAATATTTTTCCTCTCTCCCCTCTTTTTTTGCGAGGAAAAGTTTTTTTTTTCTCGCTGGCCCATCTCTCCAACCGTGGCGCGTGGGCTCGCAATAAGGATGGGCACATATTTTGGGTAGGCGGGTCATGAGACTTGGGATCAAGAGGAACTGGGGGATTCTTCTGTAAATCGTATTCTTGGGTCTACAGTTTTGCTGCTGGTTTTTTTTTTTTAATTTTTCAAATTTTTAAATAATTTGTTATTGTTACTTTCCCACTCCCAGCCCCAAAGTTGTGAAGGTTGCATGATGACAACGAGTGATGAAAATAGGGGGGCAGGCTGGCGTCAGATCTGCCTGGAAACATCTCTGGATCGAAGGAACCAGCGCAACTTTTAAATGAAACATGGATCCGTATGAAGCAATTAAACCAACACTCATCCCTCCTCAGCATTCTCAAGTTATCACCTTTCCACCCCACATGGACACAACAGGGATACTTCCACGANTCCCACTGCGATACCCGCCGGGACACAAAGCGCGCAAGAAGGAGAGAAAAAGAGCATCTTTTATTTTATGTTCAGTGCAAGTGAAGCAGTGCCAGTGCCGAGACCCGCTCACCCCCTCCCCATCACTCCCCTCCCGCCGTGCTTTACAGCCGCCCTACAGAGCCGGTAACGGGAGCCAGGCCAGGGACAGAGAAAGGAAATTATCCCCAAAAACTTAAAAAATCAGGGCAATGGTTACAGTAGAAATGGGGCTTTTCTTTTTGGGTACATTTCGTTTCTTGTCGACAAGTTAGAAAAATAGAGCCTTTCCCGCCACGTCTGGCATACCGGAGACCCCCCATCTCCTCTTCGCTGTGGGGTGTGCAAGGGGGCAAACCTCCCCCTGGCCTCCTCCTCCTCCTCTCAAAGGTCTGGGGAGAAGACGCTCGAAACACTAAATTTGCTCTTTTTTCCCTTTCAAACACTGGGTGGACACAGGCCTGGGGGTAGGGGTGGGGGTTTGCAGACCCCCGTGGTGATGGAGGCGGGGCGGGGGATAGTCAGGCAGCAGCATCCTCCGGCGTGGCGATGGAGAAGGAAGGGAGCAGAACCGGCTGCAGACCCTGCAACAGGTTCCCCTTAGAGAAGAAAATCCACCGGGAGCGGCTTTTGCGCTGCTCTCTGCGTTTTAACAGTCTGACCCGCTCCCTCTTCCTCCATTCCCCGCCCGTAAAGGGGTTAAAAGGAGCGAGATATCGTCCCCACACCTCAGGAAAGGCAAAAGTGGTGCTTGATAGGAGCTGGCAGGGATGCAGAAAACCCCCCAAATTTCAGCCCAAATTTCCCTTTGTGCACCCCTCTATTTCCTCTGCGGCTTAAGGTTATCCCTTCCTCGTTTTAACGCTCCCCATCACTAAGCCATTACCAGCCCCCAAAAGAAACTGAGGGGGGCGAGGGTGTGGGATGGGGTGTCCCAAACCCAAGTGTTTGAGTAGTTGCCTCTCCGGCACTCAAGAGCATCAGACGCAGGCGGGTACAGCCATTAAATAAAAGATCACTTTAATTTAGCATCATCAACGCTAAAAGAGCTTAATTAGCTTGCTCGCTCGCCGGGCACGGTATCAGGCACGTCTCGCCGCTTATCAAGACAGACTTTAGCGGAGAAAAAGCTGCCGATAGCGACAGCGGTGGCTTATAGCCGCATCCCCATCCATTGCCCCACACGTGGTGTGCGGGTCCCCAGCGACTCCCCGACGGTTCCCTGACACACACCCACCCTGCCTCAGTACTTTGGGAAAGTGGGGAAGAACCCGCCAGCTTAAGGTACAAAAAAACCCCAAAAGGGAGTAACCACGGAATGGGAAAGTCATTAAAATCACGGAAGCATCTTTGCGTTTAAAAATAAACAGAAAAATGTGCGATGTGGGGGTTTTTTTGTGTGTGGAAGTGGGTTTTCCCCATCCCCCCCTTTTTTCGCTGTCATAATTCACAGTGTGATCCAGNCCTGCGGGCAACGCTTGCTGCTGGCCCGGGTGGCAATGGAGATGCCACCTCCCCACCACCACCCAAAAAACAAGAAAGGAAACGGTCAGCTCCCCACCCCGTCGGGGTTTATTTTTATTTAGGATTATCTGGAGAGGAGGGAGGGCAACTCACACCTTCCCCACCCA
>VXBP01003608.1:79671-105952 GCA_013400115.1 Rhinopomastus cyanomelas | reverse complement strand
TGTGCAAGGGGGCAAACCTCCCCCTGGCCTCCTCCTCCTCCTCTCAAAGGTCTGGGGAGAAGACGCTCGAAACACTAAATTTGCTCTTTTTTCCCTTTCAAACACTGGGTGGACACAGGCCTGGGGGTAGGGGTGGGGGTTTGCAGACCCCCGTGGTGATGGAGGCGGGGCGGGGGATAGTCAGGCAGCAGCATCCTCCGGCGTGGCGATGGAGAAGGAAGGGAGCAGAACCGGCTGCAGACCCTGCAACAGGTTCCCCTTAGAGAAGAAAATCCACCGGGAGCGGCTTTTGCGCTGCTCTCTGCGTTTTAACAGTCTGACCCGCTCCCTCTTCCTCCATTCCCCGCCCGTAAAGGGGTTAAAAGGAGCGAGATATCGTCCCCACACCTCAGGAAAGGCAAAAGTGGTGCTTGATAGGAGCTGGCAGGGATGCAGAAAACCCCCCAAATTTCAGCCCAAATTTCCCTTTGTGCACCCCTCTATTTCCTCTGCGGCTTAAGGTTATCCCTTCCTCGTTTTAACGCTCCCCATCACTAAGCCATTACCAGCCCCCAAAAGAAACTGAGGGGGGCGAGGGTGTGGGATGGGGTGTCCCAAACCCAAGTGTTTGAGTAGTTGCCTCTCCGGCACTCAAGAGCATCAGACGCAGGCGGGTACAGCCATTAAATAAAAGATCACTTTAATTTAGCATCATCAACGCTAAAAGAGCTTAATTAGCTTGCTCGCTCGCCGGGCACGGTATCAGGCACGTCTCGCCGCTTATCAAGACAGACTTTAGCGGAGAAAAAGCTGCCGATAGCGACAGCGGTGGCTTATAGCCGCATCCCCATCCATTGCCCCACACGTGGTGTGCGGGTCCCCAGCGACTCCCCGACGGTTCCCTGACACACACCCACCCTGCCTCAGTACTTTGGGAAAGTGGGGAAGAACCCGCCAGCTTAAGGTACAAAAAAACCCCAAAAGGGAGTAACCACGGAATGGGAAAGTCATTAAAATCACGGAAGCATCTTTGCGTTTAAAAATAAACAGAAAAATGTGCGATGTGGGGGTTTTTTTGTGTGTGGAAGTGGGTTTTCCCCATCCCCCCCTTTTTTCGCTGTCATAATTCACAGTGTGATCCAGCCAGTTAATGAATAGGCATCTCTTTTTTTTTTTTTTCCCCCCCCTTAAGTGGAGCTTTTCAAAAGGAAGAGAAGATCTACAGATAATGCCATTGATCCTGCAGGAGGAGAAAATCTCTACAACAAAGGGGCTTTCCTATGAATCTGGACCAAACTCCTCGAACCCTCCTACCAGGAGAAATTAAAAGAGTCAAGAGTTGATCCTGCTTGGTCCCAGAGTAAAAAAAGAAAGCTGAGTATAAAATCCTATGATGGAAGTTAGCACTTCTTGTTTCTTATTAAAAAAAAAAAAAAAGATAAAAAAAGACGTAAGTCTTTTTGGTTTTTGCTCCTTTCTTCTACTTTTAACCAAAACACAATGGGAATTACAATTTAATCAAAAAACCCAAATAAAAACCAAACCAAAACCAAGCAACCAAACAATAATTGAACCAAAATTAAAACCCTGCAGGCGATGGGACCACGACGAAGCTGTTAAATTCTGGCATCGCCTTGGTGTGCAGGGCTGTGTCAGGGCAATTAGAGCTGCACCATGCTGCACTGTGCAGTACCACTGTCAGCATTAATCTGTGCACTGATGGGCAGCACGAAATCCAAGTTACAGCCCACAGGAAGCACAATCAGTGAACCCATATTGCTTTGACAGTTGCACTCATCTAGAAATAATGCAAAACGCTACTTAGATGTATACAGCACGACCCTGTGCTCTAGGAAGAAAACAATCTAATGAGGGGCTGGAAGACTTCCTTGCAGAAAAGAAGCTGTGAAGAAGTTGTGCGGTTGTTGGTGGTGTCGTTTTGTGGGTTGGAGTTGTTTTTGTTGGGGTTTTTTTTTTTTCCCCCTCCCTGCTATTAAAATTCATCACATTTTATCCTATTGGAGCGGCGCATCTGGGTTGGTTTCTCCGAGCTGTTCTTTGCTTCCATGGCGTCGCTGAAGAACTTGAAAATAGATGGAAAACTCTTCCAGGAGGTCAGCTCATGGCGTTCAGTACCTGCAAAACACAACAGTGACAGCATGACCGGGGTGGGGGGGTGATTTTTCTGCTCGCAAGGGTGTTAACGACAAACCCTGTGGGAGGATGCAGAATTGCACAGAATTCCAGTCAGACACTGGAATGGGCTGCAGAGGGTGGTGGTTGAGTCACCATCCCTGGATGAGTTTAAAAGTCACTTAGATGTAGTGTTGGGGGATCTGGTTTAAGGGTGAACTTGTAGAGTAGGATTGATGGTTGGACTCCGTGATCCCAAGAGTCTTTTCCAACTTGAGTGATTCTATGATTCAGTGCTGGTAGTTGGTCCAGGGGGAGCCCAGGGCAGGTTTGTGCTGCCACCCTGTTGAATTTTGGGTCTGTTTGGCAGGAGCAACACACAAAGACATGCACTCATGTGGCCACCCAGATCACTGTTCAGACATCCTGAACGCTTGTGGAGTCTCCTTCTCTGGAGATGTTTCAAACCTGCCTGGATATGTTCCTGTGTGATTGGATCTAGGGGATCCTGCTGTGGCAGGGGAATTGGACTGGATGATCTTTCAGGGTCCTTTCCAATCCCTAATGCTCTATGGTAATTTGTAAGGCATCTCAAGACTGGGAATGTGAGACTCCAACGCAACCTGCTAAGCAAAGATTTGTTGAAGCACCTCACCCAGCTTGGGAAGTGTCTGCTTTCCAAGGCTGGTGTCCTTCATACTACTTATTTCCCATTTTATGTTGCTTTTAGCCCAGCATTTGCATTTTTAACCTCAAGTCAACACTTGACCTTGGCTACAGCCAACATATCCGAGGCACCCTTGTGTACTGTAAGCCCACGCATTAAACCAAGACCAAGTAAAAATGGACCTTTCCTCCTTATTTCCACCCTCTGCATGCAGATGCATCTCTACCTTTTTCTCCTGTTGCTCCCAGCATCACCTTCAACACACAGGTTTAAACAAAAAAACCCCCAAACCTGCAACAGTCCCTCAAAACAGAACCGAGACAAAGGAGATGCAGAGAGCCCAAGGTCTGGGAAGGACTTGGACATCTTCCTGGGTAACCAAATGATGTGGAGATAGTGCCTGGAAGTCTCCAGAGCTGGGGCCTCCATTTGATACTTTAACATTGTTAATGATAATTCTCCAGTCTGTGATAGTAGGTCATTGCTATGGTTACTCTACAATGGTGCAACACTTCACTTTCCCCTTCAGCTATTCGCTGAGGCCTGGCAACCACATTTGTTGCCTAGCAACAGTTTTGTGACAGTATCACAATCTGGGGGTGACAACAATGAAGGACATGGTGGCCATGGCCTGCCTGGTGGAGACGGAAGCCACGCGGGGTGGCCAGTGGTCCCTGGGGGACAGCAGGTGGCTAGTGGTGACCTGGGATGCAGGGTGGCTGTCCTACAGGGATGCTCTGGCCACACACTCGTCTTCGCATCCCCAACAGGTCTCTCATGCCCAGGTACCCATCCCCGGTGGGTCCTTGGTGGCTCCACACACTGTGTTCCCTCCACAAAGTCTTTGATGTAGGCTCTACTCATTGTGTTGCCCTCCACCGCTCTGTTGCAGGCAGCCATCAGACAAGCTCCTCCAGGAAAGCCCTCTACAGAAAGACACCACTTCCCACACAAAGAGACATTTTTGTACAAAAGGGATCCACATCACATGCACACACACATCTCCCCACCCCCACCTCCTCGTATGGAGACGACTCATGACATCTCACACAAATTCCTCAGAGGCATCGTTTATAGAAGTGCTTCCCACCTTCAAATTCACCCACTGTTGTGCAAACCCTCGTTGCTGGGAGGTTGTATCTCAGAGGTGACTTTCAACACAGGTCATCAACCTCATCCCCTACAAGAGCCACCCCAAGGCTTGTTCCCTAGCTTGGGGTCATTCTGTAGGCAGAGGTCTCACCACAGCAGAAGAATGAAGGTCCTCTTCCAGACTAACCGCCCCTCATGTTACAACATGGTTGAGTACACTGTGATTCTCACTGCCACCAGCAAAGATGTCACCTGCTGAAGCTAGTTTTCTGGAAGGGCAAGCTGCCCTAGCACACCCCAAAGTCACTCGTGTCCAGGCAGAACTCCTCACACGCCTGTGTCACAGCACATAGTAACATCATCAGTGGTTATAAATATGTAAAGGGTGGGTGTCAGGAGGATGGAGCCAGGCTCTGCTCAGTGCCATAGGACACGGGGCACTGAGTGTGAGCTGAACAGAGGAGGTTCCACAACAATATGAGAAGGAACTTCCTCCCAGTGAAGGTGACAGAGCACTGGAAGGGGCTTCCCAGGGTGGTTGTGGAGCCTCTTTCTCTTGAGGTGTTTAAAACCTGACTGGACATGTCCCCATGCAACTTAATCTAGAGGAACCTGTTGTGGTAGGGGGATTGGACTGGATGGTCTTTCGAGGTCCCTTCCGAACCCTAATGTTCTGTGATTCTGTGATCATGTTCAATCCCAAGAGCCAAATGTCTTCTGGGTCCTACACAGACATGTCCCGCACAAATTCATCTTGTTCATTCCTGCATTCATCTCCTCCGGTCTCAGTTGTATTCAACCTCATTAATACCCACTGGATTAAATCAGATGAATATAAAGACAGTGGACATTATGCTGGCTGTTGTTTCCCCCCTTTCTTTATTTTCCCCATTATCACCAACCTTCCCCCTCTGTGACAGGGCCATCCAGAGACAAAAAAATGACAAAACAATAAGTTTCTGAAGCCTCCCCACCCCTTTCTCCATCCTGCCTTCTCCCGTGCTCTGTCCTCATGTCCTCAGGAGAGATCAGGCTCACATTCACTTGGTGCTACTGGAACTGATTAACCTGAAACGGCCCCTCCCAACCCACTCCTCTCAAAAAAACAATTCAGGCTCCAAGTCTGGAGGGACCCGGTGATTCACTGGTCTGCAGCAATTCTAACACTCCCTATTTTCCCTTTCCTAGTAACAATCTCACTGACAGATGAACAATTTCCCTGGTGATAAAATCACTACAATGGCTATTTAGTTTCCAGGATTACGATGATTCTTTGCTTGATTAATACTGCAATAAGAGAAGCTTGCTAAGTATCTGCCGTGGCCCTTTATAGCCGTTTAAAGGTCAAATTTTGTCCTCGCATGTTCACATTCAGCTACTACTGAAGGGAAAGTCCTAAAAACATAACTCCATGCAGACTGTGCATTTATGATTTGTATTCCAGAGGCTTGGAAAATGAGGCAGAAGTGAGCGGAATTATGTCCTAACAGTGATGACAGCTTTGGCTGTAAGGCTTTTTCACCAGGGGAAGGATGTTGTTGGGGACTGCAATCTCAGTTGTGTATTTAGCAGCGGACACATCAAAATTAAATGCGTTAGCAGCCACCTATTCTTCATTAGAAAGACTCGTTTGTGAGGGTTGAATGAGAAGAATCACTTGCACAAGAGCCAAGGTCCTCTAAGGTACATTATATACAATCAGTGCTTGCTAATTTTGATGCAGCTGAGAGGACCTCAGGATAGTTGAGACTGATAGCATGATGTCCACCAGCAACCCACAGTGCTCACGGCGTCTCTGCAGGCTCACTCCAGACTCAGCACCTCATCTAAACTCATCATTGTTCCTTGTTAGGTGGCAATTTCAGGCTCTACTCTCTGCAATTTCTACTGTACCATGGTTCATTGGATTTGTGATGTTTCAGCTGAGGAAATGCTAACTCTGCATGTGTAAGACAATGGGCAGTATCTCAGATCATCTTGGAAATGGGTGCTTGACCACTTCCTGGAAAGTCTCTGGAATGTTGCTGGATATGAGGAAAAATTTCTTGAATCTGAGGGTGGGGGATCCCTGGAACAGGCTGCCTAGAGAGGTGGTGGAGGTGCCATCCCTGCAGCCATTCCATCCTGACTGATGAAATTGCCCTGGGCAATCTAGTCAGGTGAGTGATGGCCTTGCTTGGTGTAGGGGAGTTGGACTAGATGGCCTTTGCAGGTCCCTTCCAACCCAATACAGTTGATAATTCTATGACTGGGAAGGGGCTACAGTACTTGAGAGGAGACAAAGTAAGCAATGATATAACGTAGAACATACACCTAAGTAGTCCCAGAGGCACTTGTGCTAGCTCTTGAGTCTTTTAAACACAGTTACTAGTGATCTGAAAGAAAAATGAGACCTCTAATTAGTTAGATTAATTAGCACATGGTATATTGAATGGGAGACAGGGTAAACAGAAGAAGGGACAGAGAAATAATAATAAAGACACTGTAAATGAAGAAGCTGAGAAGGGGAAAAGCAAAGAGTGGAGCTGGGACTAGTGTCTGCAGGGCAGGGACATCGGCCCGCACATGTGAGCGTGTTCCTGCATCTTCCTCTTCCCATTCCTACTCAGGAAAAGCAGCTCTTGGCCTGTTCAGGCTGATAAACTCCTCTGCCTGAAGCTCGTGGAGGGAAGGAGCTCTGCAATCCCCATAATTCACTCTTGCAGAGCGATTATGGCTGTGCAGGACAAAGGTGCCCTCCTACAGAGCCTGCCCATCGCACCGGACAAAAGCCTCCTCCAGCGGTGTTCAGAAGATCCATGGCACAATGGTGACCCCCCGCCACGTTTACAAGATGTGGGGGACAAAGGTTTCCCATGCTGCACAGGAGACAAGAGACATCTCCATATGCGCCTCTGCGGTGGAATATTTCTGCAGAGAAAAGTTTCCAAGTTGAAAAAGTTTTATCCACAGATATTAGCCAAAGGGTTGACCTTGGGGCTTGGCTCTAAATAGCTTAGGCTTCAAAATGAATTAAGGGTGCTCCACGCCTCAGGGTTTAGTCGCTGTTGGGATGGAAAGTGTTGCTGCTCTTTGCCAACCATCTTGCTCAGCAGAGAGTTTGCAACTGAGTCCAGTGGGAGTGAGCCTGTCCCCATAGCTGAGGTCTGTGCTGAGACCCTGCAAAATGTCAGTGTCATTATGGGACAGGACACAAACTCTGCAGTCTTGTCCCCAAACACTGGCAGTGGTTGATTCAACATTTATCATTGAAGCCACACTGACATAAAAGGAGCTAAGTGTCATCGAAACTTGTTTGAATGGTTCAGCAGAGACTTTTTTTGGGGGCCATTTGCACGAGCAGAAGCACTTTAAAATTCTAATAAACAGGTTTTATCCTTTATTTCCACAACTCTGAGGAGCAACTCAATTGCTTCTTCCTTTACAAATAAGCGAACAAGCAAGCCAACCCCTTCTGACCTGGGAACGTGAGTGTGATACGCCTTTCAGGAAGAATTTTTCCTCCTGAAGGTTATGAGTCAATGGAAATTTCCCTCTTTCTCACATTATACGATCTTTCAAAGTCCCTTCCAATCCCTAATGTTCTGTGATTATCTACACACACTTTAAAGTTGCAGGGGGATTGAACTAGATGATCTTTCGAGGTCCGTTCCAATCCCTAATGATTCTATGATTCTATGATATGGGGTGCTCCAATTAGTGACATACTGTTCAGACCTATGTGTGATAAAGAGATGCTTCCATCCCCTACCGCATCCACCCACCCTTCTGGACGCTATTAAATGACTTCTGCATCACCAAGTTATTTCCAAATAGGAATTTGGATTCTTAGAATCATAGAATTATAGAATCATTAGGGATTGGAAGGGATGTTGAAAGATCATGTAGTCCAATCACCCTGCCACAGCAGAATCACCTAGACCAAGCCATACAGTCAGTCTGGGCTACAAGGGACCACTTCTTCTTCTTCCTTTAACCTTTGAGTGCATCAGACGTTATTGAGGACGACAGAACTACTTTTAACTCATAAGGTTTCTCCATTTACCACTCCTGGATTCTATAGATCCACACAGGAAGAAATTGTTTTGTCTTTTGTGGCTATTTCACTTTGCTGATGTGAAACCTCCAGGGGTCAAACCCCAAAACAGAAGGAGCTATCAGAGGATCACCAGTAAAGCCAAGGAAAAAGGAGATTGAAAAAAAATATACTTCGCTTAAAATCACTAAATACTTCTGATAAGACGAGAGCTCAAGACAGAAAAAAAGGAGTCCATTAACTCAAGAGTTTTGAGAACTAATGACCTTAGGAGCTTCTGCACAGGCACTTCTGCACATCACCACAGTAAGGAAAGGCTACAGGCTTAAGGGAAATAAAGAGACAATCCATACAACAATTAATGAAATGGAAGCTGTGATTTTGGAAGATACATAAGAAACTCCAACCCCAAACTTCGTTGTGTTTAGTTTGGCTAAGAATTAATAGTTTGTGGAGTCATGGGCATGATAATAATCTAAAAGTAACTGCGTAGGGAAATGAATTCTTTGGAGGAGCTGAGAGGGAAGAAACCAGGAAATCTGAAGAAATTAAATGCTGTTTATAAAGGGGGCTTAGACACAGGGTGAGATGGTTTAGATGCAATATCCACCAAAGGAAAACTGTGGGAAAATTCATGACAATGTTGGAGAATAGCTTACACATCCTAAATATATTTTGTAGTTGGTTGTTATCTCCCATAACCCAGTCCAGTGTTTGTTTTTGCAGGACATTTACTATCACAGAACGATAGAATCACAGAGTTGGAAGGCACCTCCAAAGGGTGTCTAGTCCAATCCCTCTACAACAAGCAGGGACATCTCTAACTACAATAGACTGCCCAGAGCCCCATCCAGCCTGACCTTGATGGGATGGGACCTCCATGAACCGTCTTTACACAGACTACTCACAGGGTGCAAGTGCTTTACAGAGGTAACAAACCATTTCAATGATTTCTCCTGTCCCACGAGCAAAGATCTGCACAACATCTCGGTTCAATTCACGTTCACAAAGAGAGTAAGAAGCAGGAGGCTAACACATCTATTTTTCACTACTTTTCATTAAATACTCATGGCAGTCCCGTGAGCACAGGTCATTTGTTTGCTCCTCGGCTCACTAACAGGTCAAGTATGTCAAAGCAGTAAGGTGGTTCCTTCTCAAGTGCAGGTTATCAAAATCAGGTAATTTTGGGAGTCACAGGAATTCAAGTAGTTTTCTTTCATTAATATATTTAAAAAGGAAAAAAAAAATCAAGGATCTATAGAACCAGGCATCCAGGAGAGCGCTGGATCCTATGGATTCACACAGGAACAAGTTCAAAGGATGAAGACAGGCAAACAGAACCTTCACCCCAGCATCACTTGAAGATTGCCATGAAAATGGAAGCTACAACAAAAAAACCCCCTTGTGTCCCTGTAATTGGCACCCACGAGACTAGATAAGTGTACATCAGGTTTTCCAGGGATCCTGTTTGAGGGGAGAGGATGCTGACTTTGGGTCTGAGATATAGAGTTGTTGATATTATACAACTGAAGAGTTAAACCCCTGTTTAACACTCAAAGAAGAGCAGGTGGAAGTTTAAATTATAGCTGTAAATTCGTGTATCTCTTTATCTGTATCTCTATCCCTATTTCTGTATAATATTGGTCTATACCTACACCTGTACCTACATCCACATGCACATCTATGTTTACTTCTACATCTACATCTGCATCTGCATCTGCATCTGCATCTGCATCTACACAGAATCCCAGAGTCATTCTGGTTGGAAAGGACCATTAACACCATAAAGTCCAGCTGTTAATCCAGCACTGCCACGTCCCCACTAGCCCCTGTCCCTCAACCCACATCTCCCCAGCTTTTCAAACCTTCTAGACACAGGGACTCCACCACTGCCCTGGGCAGGCTGGGTCAAGCCTGGACAACTCTTTCAGGGAAGAAGCTGTTCCTCAAGGTCAACCTAAACCTATCTATCTATCTATCTATCTATCTATCTATCTATCTATCTATCTATCTATCTGGGGTAAAAACACACCTACAGAAGGTGTAGGACCTCACCTGTGGAAGTTAAGAACAGGTAGGCAGCCATCTCTTGTGAATATTATAGGTTTAGCTGACCTCAGTCCTAGCGAACCCTTCACAGGAAGAGTGAAAAGGCCTTGGAACAGG
Source organism: Rhinopomastus cyanomelas (assembly GCA_013400115.1). NCBI lineage: Eukaryota > Metazoa > Chordata > Aves > Bucerotiformes > Rhinopomastidae > Rhinopomastus > Rhinopomastus cyanomelas. The sequence continues at coordinate 95,879 of VXBP01003608.1, read as the reverse complement.
CTGCCCAGGGAAGGAGTGGAGGCACTGTCCTTGGAGGGGTTCAACAAATGGACAGACATACTGTTTCAGGAGATGGGTTAGTGGTTGGAGGTTGTACGGTGGACAGCTGGACTTGGCAATCTTGAAGGTCTTTTCCAACCTTGGTGATTCTATGATTCTATGACTGTTGGACAAATCAGGTAATCCTTGGGTTTCATTGTATCCAACCCTTTTAATTGTCTGTGACTTTATTTGCTTTACTTAGGCAACATGTGAAGCTGATTGTATTCACAGGGTGTATTCTAGCAGCTCAGAAGCATTTGAATAACCTACATTAGTGAGCTACCTGCACTTTTCAAGTGTACATGCAATTTTTCCCATAATGAGTTAGAAATCTTTGTAAAATTGCAGTCAAGAGCACAAATAAAGTCTTTAGCATTTGAAAACCATCATTTTCTCAACTAGGAGACAGGAAAATTATCTTTTAAATAAAAGTTTTGACCTGCTCAAAACTCAACACTTCCCTAGAGAACACACATCCACGTGGCTTTTGAGTGAGACTGCTGAAAAACAAGTATTGAAGGTTCTACAGGTTACAAAATGGAAAGGTTCTAATTGGCATGGCAAGTCTTCACAGGTTACAGCATCGTAAAAGCTGTCAGCTACATCTTCTCCCCACTACTTTGGAAGGGTATGTCCAGTGGAGTTTTCTGAGTGAGGAGACACTGTGACTGGGCTTCTGCAGAGCAGGATTCAGAATCACAGAACTGGTTGAAAACATCTTTACGATCATCAAGTCCAACCATAAACCAAACTGTCCCATCTCACCACTAAACCCTGCCCCTGAACTCCAGATCTCCACGACTGTGAAACATGGCCAGGGATGGCCAATCAACCCCCTCCCTGCGCAGCCTGTTCCAAGGGCTGACAGCCCTTTCCAGGAAGAAGTTTCTTCTCAGGGCCAACCTCAACTTCCCCTGGGGCAGCCTGAGGCCTTTTCGTCTGTTCCTATAACTGAGAAGAGGGGTTCAGCTGAGATCGGTGTCAGACACAAGAATCGACCCAAGCTCTGACAAGCCCAAGGCTGGATCTTTGCTCACCCAGCAACGCTGCCGGCATTAACTAGCACACAGGTTTACAAAATACAGCTAAAAACATCAAAAACCTGCTGCAGTGATCCTTGTAAGTTAATGTCATTCAGCACACCAAAGGGTGAGTTTATTCCAAAATCCTGCTGCTTTTCAGTGTTTATAGAGTGAAGACCTGAAGTGCACCCCTCACTAGCAAGCTCCACTAACTTGGGAGTGCGTTAATTATGTAAGTGCGTTAATTATGTGAGTAGTTTCATTGATGGCAGTGGTATTGGAAGTGTAAAAGGACCAGGCACAGAGAGAAACACCTCCTCTTTGCAGCGGTGTTTCATGATCATTTGCTCCTAAATAGGCATTGTGCCATCACACATCCGGATGGAGAATTAATTATTGGAAATAATTCAGAAAATGCTGATGTCAGCTTACTTCAGCAAAAAATATCACAGATTTGTAAAAACCACCAAGCAAAAATAAATTATGCAAATCACCCGAGGAACAGCTGTACCAGCAGTGTGAGCACGAACCAACCTGGCACTGATGCTTCTCCAAAATCACAGTAGCCAAGGGAACGCCATGGAAACGGCAGCTCCTGCACTGAGGAGGGGCAGCGATGCTTTAACATCTTGTGCTATGTGAAGGTTGGGACACCCCACATTATTGAGATGGAAAAAAGTTTGCTGATGACACAAAGCTGGGTAGTGTGGCCGACACCCCTGCAGACTGTGCTGACATTCAGTGAGATCTGGATAGGCTGGAGAGCTGGGCTGAGAAAAATTTAATGAGGTATAACAAGGGTAAGTGTAGAGTCTTGCATCTGGGCAAGAACAACCCCAGGTACCAGTATAAGCTGGGGACTGACCTGTTGGGAGAGTAGTGAAGGAGAGACGGATCTGGGGGTCCTGGTGGACAGCAGGATGACCATGAACCAGCAATGTGCTCTTGTGGCCAAGAGGGCCAACAGCATGGTGGGGTGGATCAGAAGGGGGGTGGTTAGCAGATCAAGAGAGGTTCCTCTCCCCATCTACTCTGCCCTGGTGAAATNCGCCTGGATGAGTTCCTGTGTGACTTGGTCTAGGTGATCCTGCTGTTGCAAGGAGATTGAACTAGATGATCTTTCGAGGTCCCTTCCAATCTGTAATGATTCTATGATTCTATGATTCCAATTGTTAGTGGGATAAGCACAGATTTGCAGTTGCAATAAACCCATTTTGAAGTAAAGCAGCTGAATGTCATTTTCTCCCCTTTCATGCCGGCAACAGCGCTTGGAGACCAGTGTGGAAGCTGACACAGGTAGTCGTGGAAGTAAAGAAGGTCTTTCCAGGGACAGGAACCAGCTGTGTCTAAGGAACTAACTGCAAGGGGAGTAAGAATCGGTCAAGAAGCATGAGGACAAATGTCCAGTGTTTCTGTGATTTCAGCAAGAACATGGACCCACACATTGTAAGCCTTTAGTGAATCAAATAATCTTCCCCCCAGCTAGAAAATGTTTATGATCTTATGCACAAGGAACATTCCAAGTGGATGTTTTTCTTTCCTCGAATATTCTACACTATAGACTTGTTTTGAATCTGTGGGCAACGTCCACCTGAAGTATCTTCACAGGTATAGGAATGGTCTTCACGCACCCATTTGCTTCACCTTAGGACTTGCAGAATCACAGAATCACGCAACGATCCTGGTTGGAAAGGACTTCCTAGATCACCAAGTCCAACCAGACCCAAAACAGCAGAAAACCTCAACACCTGATTGATCTAACTAACCCCATCCATGCCTGCCCCTAGAGCAGGCCATGAAGCACCACGGCTACACCTTTCTTAAATATCTCCAGGGATGGGGACTCAACCTCCTCCCTCGGAAGGCTGTTCCAGTGCCCAACTACTCTTTCTGTAAAGAACTTCTTCCTAAAATCCAACCCAAACCTCACCCCCCTCAGCTTCAGACCATTTCCCCTGGATTTGTCAGTAGTTACCAAGGAGAAGAGGCCAACACCGACCTCTCTACAACCTCCTTTAAGGTAGTTGTAGAGGGCAATGAGGTCCTCCCTCAGCCTTCTGTTCTCCAAATTAAACCTGCCCAGCTCTCTCAGCCTCTCCTCATACAACTGGTTCTCTAAACCCCTCATGAACTTGGTAGCTCTCTTCTAGACATGTTCCAGCATGAACAAGTCAAATCCAACCCAACCCAATTTAACCCAATCCAAACCAATCTAATCCAACCCAATCCAACCCAACTCAACCCAACCCAACCCAAACCAACCCAGACCCAACCCTATGCAATCCCTCCAACATGTTGTTGGCATTATCCATCATTTCTCTGGCTAGTGCTTGGCATCTGTGGAGCAGCCACAGGAAGAAAACTTCCCCCTGATTTTCCTTCAGAGGTTAAACAGTCTCAGACCTATATGGCCTGCACAGAGGCCTCTACACAGCTACACTAGTCAGAAGGATGGCGAGAGGACACCCTGAATGCTGTCTCACCAGTGAACTTACACTGATATAACGAGCATTAACTGTCTTCGATTAGTGTGACACTTACTGGTCATCACTAATGAACACCCTTGAAGAAGGCTGGTGAATGAACCCAGACAGTAGAGTTTTATGGACAGCAATCATTGCCATGGGTCAAGTATACCTGTGCCCCAACCATAAAGTCAATAATCTCTACCACAACAGCTTTACATGCAGCTGTCTCAGAAGGAACTCATGTCAGGAACTCACAGCCTTCGGAGATGCTATTTATAATTTATACCCAATCTGCAGTGCACAGATTTTTCTCTCTTTCAAGTCATGGTGATCAATACCGGATCTGCACCTATGACAGCCCAATGAGGTGAAATGTGTGGCCAATGCCATGGCCTGTAAACATGGCTCTGCTCCATCTACAGTGGCCAACAACAAAGAGTTGTGTTGACTGGAGATAAATCCAGTTGGTGGCCAGTCACGAGTGGTGTTCCCCAGGGCTCAGTGCTGTGGCTCCTCTACAAATACCTGGAGGGAGGTTGGAGTGAGGTGGGGTTTGGCCTCTTCTCCCTAGGGACTAGCAAAAGAACAAGAGGAAGTGGGGTCAGGTTGTGCCAATGGAAGTTCAGATTAGATCTTAGGAGAGTTCTTGCAAGAAAGAGTTGGGAGGCCTTGGAATAGGTTGCCCAGGGAGTGGATGGAGGCACCATCCCTAAAGGGATTCAACAAATGGGCAATCAGGGTGTTTGGGGAGATGGGTTAGTGGTTGGGGGTTGTAGGGCAGACAATTGGACTTTATGATCTTGAAGATCTTTTCCAACCTTGATGATGATTCTATGACTCTACTATCTATGCCTGTAGAGCAAGTAAGGATGCCCTCTCAGATGCCTGATGTCACAAACTAAATTAATTGCATACTTGTCTCTCAGAACTACTAAAAACTTAATGTCTTTTTTTTTTTTTTTTTTTTTTGTGAGAGGATTTCAGGCTTCTGCACCCTAACTCATAGCACATCAGGAATTAATGCAGGAGGTCTGAAGCTCACATACCATGGAAACCAGCAATTTAAGACTAAACATTGACTCGCACAGGCTTTGCAGATGTGAATTGCACTAAATTTAACTGAGCTGAGTAATATCACACTTCCTTTAAGTGAACCTCAGAAATATCATTACAGGGAGCATTTCAAATTAATGACCATAAAGCTGCATTTCACTCCCCACTTAACCGTCCTCCTCCTTGCCACCGCAAATGTCAGCTCTGTCTAGTAAAGCTCAACATGTTTCTCTCTCTTCATACCTCTTCTGAACAACGCCACGGAAAACCCCTCATGGGTGGTGTTAATTGGGATGCTGGAGTGGCCACCCATCCCTTTGAGGCAGCCATCAGGTGGGGGAGGTGGCAAAGAGCGGCGTCGCAAAGCCGAAGGCAGCCGTAAGACAGCCAAGATGACAAGACACGTTGCGCGTTGGGATGCGTTGACCTCCGCCAACGCCCTGCCTGACATCCCTGTCTATGGGAGTCAGACACACGAGCGTGAGTGTGGGAGGTGAGTCTGCCACCAGAAGGGAGAACTCCAAAGTCTGGAAAGAACGTGAAAGGAAATGTTAAGTTTATGATATGAAAGAAAACCCAAACAAACACAACCACACAAACCCTGACAAGAGTTTGCAGGTGTGACGAGTGGAGACCTGTTGTTGAGCTGTGGATGGAGAAGGCTCAGCAGGATCCAGGAACCATTGGGATGAGTGACACATCAGGGTTTCTCCTGGAGGATCAGAATATCATGCTCTGCTTTTCATTCATGGGAGAAGCACAACCTGAGAGAAAGTAGTTCCCAAACCAGGATCTTTCTGGTAATCTAAGTGCAGAGAGGCAAAGTTCTTAATCACTTCATTAAACTACTGCAGTACTTAAATGAGCTTCACTTGGGAGATCCTGTTTATTCCAAAAGAGAGACTTTTTCACTATTACCCTTTCAGAAAAAACCCCCAAACCCCTGAAACTCCAAAGTGGCATCTTCCATTTGATACAGTCCTCCCAACACTAAAGAAACAATTTATGATTTCCCTACCAGCTAGTGACAAACACCCCCGCCGAAAGACAGAAAACAATTGTAGAAACATAGAATGTTCTAGGGTGGAAGGGACCTCTAGAGGTCACAGAATCACAGAACATTAGGGATTGGAAGGACCTCAAAAGAACATCTAGTCCAATACCCCTGTTACAGCAACCAACCTCTCTACATAGGGACAACTCTACCTAGGTCAGGTTGCTCACAGCCTCGTCAAGTCTGACTAAATTACTGCAGGGATGGGGCCCCCACCACTTCCCTGGGCAGCCAATTCCAGCCATCATCCACCCTCACACTGAAGAACTTGTTCTAGTATCCAGCCTCAATCTCTCCCTTTCCAGCTTGAACCCACTGCTCTTTGTCCTGTCTGTACAACTCTCTTGAAAAGACCTTCCCCTGTCTCCATGGAGATCCCACCTCAGGTACTGGAAAGGTCAAAAGAAGGCTCTTCTGCAGCCTTCTTGTCTCCAGGCTGAACAGCTCCAACTCTCTCAGCCTGTCCTCTCCTCATATGACACACGGTCCATTCCCCTGATCATTGTAGTGGCCCTCCTCTGGACACGCTGCAGTTTGTCTGCATCCTTCTGGTGTTAGGGGCTCCAGAACTGGACAAAAGACTTCATGTGAGGTCTCACCAGGGCAGAGTAGAGGGGTAGAATCACCTCTCTTGATCTGCTGGCCACAATGAGGCTTAATGACCTTGTTGCGTTTCCAAAGGTTATTTTAATTTCAGAACACAGTCCTTGTGTAACAACTGATCCTCCAGCAGAAACGGGCTGTGGAGCTCAAAAAAGAAGCAAGCAGGATTACCCTGGGTCATGGTTGAGATGTTTTGCCAAGCATTTAGTGGATTCTGAAGAAAATTTCAGCCTCTCCCAGCTACAAGGATGGTAAATTTTCACAGAATCGCAGCATAGAAACAGAGAATCATAGAATCATTAGGGATTGGAAGGGACCTCGAAAGATCATCCAGTCCAATCCTCCTGACACAGTAGGATCACCTAGACCAAACTGAACATGTACACATCCAGGTGGGTCTTAAACGTCTCCAGTGAAGGAGACTCCACAACCCCCATGGGCAGCCTGTTCCCGTGCTGTCACCCTCACTGTGAAGAAGTTCCTTCTCATATTTATGTGGAACCTTCTATGTTCCAGCTCACACTCACTGCCTCTCATCCTATCACTAGATGACACTGAGAAGAGCCCAGGTTGGAAAAGACCTTTGGAATGAAGGAGTCAAACCATCAACCCTACTCTACAAGTTCACCCCTAAACCAGATTCCCCAATATCACATCTAAGCAACTCTTAAACACATCCAAAGATGGGGACTCAACTGCCACCCTGGGCAGCCCATTTTGCTCACTGGAGCTGGAAATGCAAGAATCTGCCAGGAAAATATATTTGGAAGTGGAAGGGAAATGAAATTTTTAAATGACTTTCAAAACCTGATGTTTCAAATTATTCTCTTGTATCCAGAACCTCAGGTTTGGGGGGGGGGGGTTGTGGGTTATTTTTTTAAATTCTTTTGATTGTTATTTTTCCCCCATAAAATTAGAACAAAACAAAAACAACATCTCAGGGTAATTTCTCTCTGAAGAATCACTGAACTGGAATTATGTCATCTTGCATCAAAATTATCAGTTATTGCCACAGTCGGCCAACAAGTTTTATATTAAAAAAAGCAGGGAGAAAATCACTTAAACACATCTGGGGAATTCTTTATTTTGTGCCCCGTGCATGTCTTTTAATACTTATGGTTCCAATTTGGCTTCGCTTGTCACAACCACCCCAGGTTCTATTTTTTAAGTTTAAAACAAATTGTTGATATATTAGGGGGTGGGGGAGGGAAAAACCAACCCAACCCCACAAAGCAACCTGCATGGGGGAAAAACTAGACTGATGTGGGAGCTGGAGTTAGTCTAAATGAGAGCAATCTCAGCACACAGAAATGCACAGACAGGCACAGTTTGACAGTCATTGCTCATAAAAATATCCTGCAATGAGTTAATATGAAAACCCAGTCTCCTGTAGAGGGAAGTTAGAGGGGAGCTCATATACAAGCACTTGAGGAACACTTGCACTGTGGCTGGAACACAGAGAGCACTTCCCCCGTTAGTCTGGGGATAAATGAAATGTTATAACCACAATATATTGCCGTATTAAATCAAGAAAACGTTATGGGGTGGGTTGGGTTTTTTTTTACCAGGCTGTTGTGAAAAGAGAAAAATCTGTGACTGACTTAAAAGCAAAGAACTTGCAGTCAGCAACATCCCCGACTGCTTTGACATGTTTTTTTGAGCTCCAGCAATGGAACGATACAAGGACAGATGGAGAGAGTTGGGGCTGTTCAGCCTGAAAAGGAGAAGGCTCCAGGGGGACCTAGTAGTGACCTTCCAGTCCCTGAATGGGCGCTATCAGAAGGCTGGGAAAGATTGTTCACAAGGGCAGGGAATGATAGGTCATGGAGTGAAGCTGCAAAAGGGCAGAGTGAGGCTGGACAGGAGGAACAGGTTGTTGGATCTGAGGGTGGGGGTCGCATTTCTGGGGGCATTGCAGGTCAGGCTGGATGGGGCTCTGGGCAATCTGGTCTGGTAAGAGATGTCCTTGTTTGTTGTAAGAGGGTTGAACTAGATGCCCTTTGGAGGTCCCTTCAAGCCTAACATATTCTATGATTCTATGACACAAAGACTTTGCAGGACACTAAGGTGAATATTCCAGATTTTGATGTGTTTCAGTACTGCTTTTCCAGGGCTGCATTCAGACATGCCAAAAGAGAGGAAGGAGAGTGAGCCAAAGGGACAGGACACTAAAAACACTTCCATGTGCATGACTGTCCTTCATGAAGCTGGGAAAAGCAGCAGCCAGGCAGCTCAGAAAGTTTTGCCCCATGTTGAGGTCTCTGCCCCTGTGCATCTGCAATGGGATTCTGTGAATCTTCTCTCCTGGATGGGGAGAAGATCCACAGAGTCCCAGAATGATTGAGGCTGGAGAAGCCCTCTGAGCTCATCCAGCCCAGACCAGCACCTAACATCACCACAATGGCCACATCAGGGCACTAAGGACCACAGCCAGGCTGTCCTTCAACACCTTCAGCCATGGGGACTCCACCACTGCCCCAGATCAGTCCATTCCAGGCTCTGATCACCCTTTCCATGAGGAAGGGCTTCCTAACATCCAACCTGACCCTCCCCTGGCAGCCTCAGGCCCTGCCCTCTCATCCTAGTGCTGACTCCCTGGGAGAAGAGCCTGAGCCCCACCTGACTGCAACCTCTCTTCAGGGAGCTGGAGAGAGGGAGAAGGTCCCCCGAGTGTCCTATCAGTGAAGCCTCCTCACCAGCACCGTGTCTTCTTCAGCTGCAGAAACCTGCCCAGGGTCCTCAAATGGAGGGCAATGTGCAAAGAGCAGATGTTGCTGTTCTGTAAGAACTGGGGAACACAAATCCACAGCCTCCACGGAGGAAGTGCTTCTCATTACTTCCATCAATAAGTGGGGGCACAGAGATTTGTCTCATAAGCCTAGTGCAGGGTTGCTGGTGGAAATGCTTTTGCCACTGGAATGGATGAAGAAAGACCTCATGGAATCATGGTTTGGGTTGGACAGGAGCTCAGAGCTCATCCAGTGCCAATGCCCTGCCATGGGCATTGACACTTTTCACCAGACCAGGGTGCCCTCAGCCCCATCCAACCTGCCTTTCAACACTTTCAGGGATGGTGGAGCAGCCACCATCTCCCTGCGCAACCTGTTCCAGGGCCTCAGCACCCTCACAGGAAGGAATTTCTGCCTCAAATCTCATAAAATTTCTCCTCTTTTAGCTTGAACTCATCCTCCTTGTCCTATGACCAGAGTCCCTGAGACAAAGTCCCTCTCCAGCTTTCCTGCAGCCCGTTCAAGGACTTGAAGCTACTCTAAGATCCCCTTGCAGCCTCTTCTTCTCCAGGCTGAACAGCTCCAGCTCCCTCAGTTGGAAGGGAGAACCTCCAGCCCTCATCTGTCCTTTTTTTTTCCATCTTCTACTCACAAGTTTCTAGAGTTGCACCCTGAAGGCATCACACAGCTGACCCGGCACAGTGCTGACTGGGCTGGACTTCTACAGTGCGTGCAAGTATTAAAATCAGATTTCAAACCAAAAGAGGTCCAGTAAAAAACCCACCCAAATCCGTGACAGGCGCAAGACACAACAGCTTTGACATGGCCTGAGAAGAGTAAAATTAAAAAGCTTCCTTAGGGCACCATGTAGGATCCAGCACTTGAGGGGGGCCTCCATGAAGGCAGGGGAAGGTCTTTCCAAGAGGGTTTGCATGGACAGGACAAGGAGCAGTGGGTTCAAGCTGAGAGAGATTGAGGCTGGGTATTAGAGAAAAGCTCTTCAATGTGAGGCTGGAATGGGCTGCCTGGGAAGGTGGTGGGGGCCCTGTCCCTGGAGGCTTGATGAGGCTGTGAGCAACCTGACCTAGGTAGAGTTGTCTCTATGCAGGGAGGCTGGACTAGATGTCCTCTAGAGGTCCCTTCCACCCTAGAACATTCTGTGGTTCCATGAAACACGAAAACCAGAAGCTTTCTAATTGGTTTTTGGATCCCAAAATGGGTCATGGAGATATCTGCATCTGACTTTCATGTTCACTGCAAGAAGGTCCTCTGTAGTTTGGGATGTCAATAGCTCCTTTTATAAAAGCTTGTTTTCAGTTGCTTGTGAATTTTGCCAAGCTAAGTATTTGGGATGAAAATTCCCATGCTCTGTTGCTGCCTCAGGCTCATTGCTATTACTTTTTTATGTTTCCACTAAAAGGATTTGAGTCACTTCAGGAAATAAGATTGAGGAAAAGCTTGTTTTGCCCCTGTTGGGGAAAAAAAATAAAAATAATAAAACAAGAAAAGGTTGGGAGTGGGGAAAAGCCCTAAAGGAATTTTTCTGAGCGGCTCCTGCATCTCTGTTCTTCAGTTTGAAATTTGGAAGGTAGGAACCCTGTTGTCCTTTTGCAGTTCCCATGAAAAACCACACAGCTTTCTGCCTAGACACAAGCCTTTGAAAAATCTCATTTGCATGTGCTCAGTACAGAGTCCCTGGAATTTGGCAGCCCAAGTGGTCAAAGACTCTTCTGAAGATGCTCTTTGCAATGGGCTGGTGGGTCTGAGCCTGACTTGTCTTTATTTGTCTCAGCTGCTGCTCCAAGATGCTGCAGGTGACTGCAGCATCAGGCACAGGAACTAAGTGCAGACAGCACTCTGTCCTGGGCTCCAGGACCTTCTATGGAAAACAAAGGGAGAAGAAAACAAACCACAGCCTCATGGAGAATCATAGAATGGTTCAGATTGGAAGGGACCTCAGAGATCATCCAGTCCCAATCCCCTGCCATGGACAGCAACACCTCTCACCGGACCAGATTGCCCAGAGCTCCATCCAACCTATCCTTGAACACTTACAGGCATCACAGAATTACACAATCATGGAATCATGGAATCATTTGGGATTGGAAGGGACCTTAAAAGATCATCTAGTCCAATCCCCCTGCCAAGTCACACAGGATCACAGAATCACAGAATCTTAAACCTCGGGGACTGGAAGGGACCTTGAAAGATCATCCAGCCCAACCCACTTGCCACAGTAGGATCACATGGAGATCTGGAGCTTAGGGACAGGGCTTATTGATGGCTTTGGGAGAGTTGGATTAATGACTGGACTCAATCAGCTTGAAGGTTTTTTCCAACCTAAATGGTTCAGTGCTTCATTGATATTTAGAAGATTCTGTTCATAAAGCAAAGACAAGAATGTGCAATAAGAAGAGGTGAAGACTCCAGGGAGGCCTTATATTGACCTTCCAAATCCTGAAAGGGGCTGTCAGAAGGCTGGGGAAGACTCTTCCCAAGGGCAGGTAATGATAGGATGAGGCGTCATGGTTTGAAGCTGGAAAAGGGCAGATTGATGCTGGACAGGAGGAAAATGTGAGGGTGGAGGATCTCTGGAACAGGCTGCCTAGAGAGGGTGTAGAGGCTCCATCCTTGAGGCCATTCAAGGTCAGGCTGTATCAGGCTCTGGGTAATCTGATCTCATTAGAGAGACCCCTGCTTGTTGTAGGAGGGTTAGACTAGAAGCCCTTTGGAGGTCCCTTCCAATCCCATGATTCTGTGATTCTATGAACACCATGCACAGGCAGTATAATTGTAATAAACACTCTCCCAAACCTGACTTCATACAGCTTGTTGCCTCCTTGGGCAGATTAATGCTTCTGTAATTTGCTTGGCTTGCTATGTATTTTGCACATTAGGTACCCAATTTTGAAAAGGAGTCTTTTATGACTTGGCTGGACTCAGCAGATTTTCTGTATTTGAAACTGATCAATTAAATTGTTGTTTGGAGGTAACTGACTCTGTTTGCTGTGGAGTGGCCTGTGGCTGTGCTGTCCTTCCTTTTTATCTCATTCAAAGAAAACCATTGCGTTAGCACGCACAGTTCTTTGCTAGCAGCTGGAGAACAGAAAAGAAACACAACCCCGTTGTCGTTTCAGACTGAGTAATCCATTATATATCGTTTATATCATACAGAGTGAAAACTCAGGTGTGGGGTTCTTCCCTACATAATTATCACGTTGCTGTGTTTGTGATTTCTATGATTCTTCATATTTATTTCATTTGTTTTCCTTGTTCACTGTTCTGCTGATCAAACCTCAACAATTAAGTAACTGCCCACTACAGCCATGGCAGCATGACTGCAGACCAGACCTCACAGAATCACGGAATGGTTTACGTTGGAAAAGACCTCCAAGATCACCAAGCTCAACCATGAACTCAAGTGTCCCAAGGCTGCTGCTAAACCCTGTCCCTGAGCTCCAGATCTCCACAGCTGTGAAACATGGAGATTCAACCTCCTCCCTCAGCAGCCTGTTCCAAGGCCTGAGGAACCTTTGCAAGAAAAAGATTCTCCTTAGAGCCAATCTCAACTTCCCTTGCGCAGCTTGAGGCTATTTCTTCTTGTTCCTTGTGAGAAAAGACAAATTTCCACCTCTCTCCACCCTCCTGTCAGACAGTTGCAGACATTAAGAAGGTCTTCCCTCAGCCTTCTTTTCTCCAAACTAACCAGCCCCAGCTCCCTTAGCTGCTTCTCACAAGGTTTGTTCTCCAAACCCTTTCCCAGTTCCTTTGCCATTCTCTGGACCCACTCCAGCCTCTCAATGTCTTTTCCGTACTGAGGTGCCCAAACTTTACCCCAGTATTCAACGTGTGGCCTCACGAGTGGTCAAGAAGCTCATGTCACTACTCCTGTTTGATGCCCTGTTTGTTACCACCTCATGGACATGGCAACAACAGATGTACCCAGCATAGTATTATTTGCTCACCACCACTGGATGTCTTTGCCCTGCACGATAGAAAACCTGATGCCTAAAAGCAAATTCTTGGTGGCTTTGAGCTGGCATAATTTTATAGTATCCTGACTAAAGAGTGGTCAGGGGTTGGAAAAAGCTGCCCAGGAAGGAGGTGGCAGGTAGTCATTGTCCCTGGAGGGGTACAAAAAAGCAGTAGATGTGGCTCTGGGGGACAGGATTTAATGGGCAGGGTTAGGGTGGGTTGATAGTTGGGATGGATGACCTTGGAGGTCTCTTCCAACCCTAATGATTCTGTGAACTCTGGCTGAGATTCTTAACCCATGCATTTGTCTGGACCCTTCATGAGATGCTAGGGAACGAAAATGCTGTCTCTCCTACCAAGGTCATACATGCATAAGCCCTGTAAACCAGGTGCACCAGCCATCTCAGTATTGGTAAAACCTCTCCAAGTTCCAGGGCAAGAACTCCTCTATCTCTTTTGTCTTGAACACAGAATAGGCACTAGCACAAACATTTCTATTTCAAATAGCTGTATCACAGAATCACAGAACATTAGGGATTGGAAGGGACCTTGAAAGATCATCCAGTCCAATCCCCCTGCCACAGCAGGATCCCCTAGATCTGGTCGCACAGGAACATGTCCAGGTGAGTTTTCTACATGTCGAGAGAAGGAGACTTCATAACCTCCCTGGGCAGTCACTTCTAGTGCTCTGTCACCCTCACCATGAAGAACTTCATTCTCACATACAGTTAACTCTCTAAAACCGTAAACCTAGCAGCTAACCCACTACAGAAAGCCATGCATCCATGCATGCATGATGTAAAATTTATTGAGCAGCAGTCAAACAAATAAGGCTTTACTGTGGTTTTGGGATTTTTATCAAAACAACAAGGTTTTCCCTCCCTTTCAAAATATCTTCCTCCAAATTTGAAGAAAAATTGTTAAGTGTAGCTGTGTCCTTGCTAGGCTTTTCAGGTAACAGACTGGTAGTGATGAGTTTTCTTTCAAGAACTCATGATGTGAATGCTGAAGCAAGACTAATTTTTACTTAATGTGGATAAAATATGTGAATAAGTGTTAACACTTTGAAACCAGGGAAAAAACTCAAAGAATAAAAGAATTTGGTCAAAAGAAATGGTGGAAAATTCTGTTTAATCATGGAATCACAGAATGCTTCTTGTTGGAAGAAAACTTTTGAGGTCATCTAATCCAACCCCTTGCAGTGATGAAGGACATCACAGAATCACAGAACATTAGGGATTGGAAGGGACCTCGAAAGATCGGCTATTCCAACCCCCTGCCACGGCAGGATCATCTAGACCAAGTCACACAGGAACACAACCAGGCAGGTCTTAAACATCTCCAGTGAAGAAAGCTCCTTCTCTGCTCTCTGGGCAGCTCCTTCCAGTGCTCCATCACCCTCACTGGGAAGAAGCTCTGTCTCATATTGATGTAGAACCTCATATGTTTCAGCTCAGGCTCATTGCCTCTTGTCCTATCACTAGAGTACACTGAGCAGAGCCTGGCTCCATCCTCCTGACATCTACACTTCACTTATTTCTAAACATTAATGAGGTCATCTTCAACTAGAGGTCTACAGTCCCAAGGTCCAGCCTGACCTTAGCATGGTTCAAGTGATGGAGGTTCTCCATGTCTCTGTGCAGCCTGGGCCAGGGACTCACAATCATCACCATAAACAATTTCTTGACAACTTTACAATCCACATGGGCCTCCACCTTCAAGCAGAATAAAGATAAATCATTACGCAAGTGGAAACATAAGCATGTTCTTCTCTGCCAGCTTTGCTCAGAGGAATGTTTAGGAATGAATTTGTATGAATTTTACCCATCAGATCATAAAAAGCTGACTCCACATTAGCAATCAATGCTTAAAATTGCAGGTTTTGCCTTCTTTTCCATATTGCATGGCTTGCAGCTCTTCACTCACAGGGATCACACAGCCTTTGGATCCCTCGGAATTTATCTCCTTCACCTGAAACTTGAAACTTGCTGTGATGGGGTGGCTGGACTGGATGATCTTTTGAGGTTGCTTCCAATCCCTAATGTTCTGCTCTGTGATTCTGTGAATCATAGAATAATTAAGGTTGGAAAAGACCTCGAAGATCATCAAGTCCTATATGAAATTATGGGAGATGTTCCCAGATATTCCTGTGTGACTTGGTCCAGGTGATCCTGCTGTGGTGGGGGATTGGACTAGATGATCTTTTCAGGTCCTTTCCAATTCCTAATGTTCTGTGATGACATAGATACTTCCCCTTCAGTAACATCTCCTATTTTTATTTCACACTGAAAATAAAACCAATACAAATCTTCAAGAGTTATTCCGCATCCCAGATGCTCTTAGGAGGAACAAGCCACAGTCAAGCTCGCTGAGCCATACCCCAAGCAGAACCCCCATGGTTTTAACATACAAGTAGCTTAATATTATTTCAGTGTGGCACGCTGTGACAAAGGGGCATTGCAAGTGCTAAGGTTGTCACTCTGCTGAGCTATCAAAGAGTCATGTAGAAAGGTATCAACATCCTTTATATAAACCTAATCAAATTTGAAATTACCAACATGTCACCTTGAAGAGGAATTTGATTTATTATTTGCAAAGTAATCCAGAAAAACAGAGAGATGCACTGTTGAGAGAATAACAGCCACACTGGCTCTGTGACACTCCTAGAATCATGGAATCATTCAGGTTGGAAAGGACCCCTGGAATCATCAAGCCCAACCGTCAACTCTACTGTACAAGTTCACCCCTAAACCACATCCCCCAACACTACATCTAAGCAACTTTTAAACACATCCAGGATGACCTCATTAATGTTTACAAATGTGTGAAGGGTGGGTGTCAGGAGGAACTGTCCTCTAATGATAGGATGAGGGGCAATGGTTGTAAGCTGGAAAAGAGGAGGTTCCACATAAACATGAGAAGTAACTTCTTCACAATGAGGGTGACAGAGCACTGGAAGGGGCTGCTTAGGGAGGTTGTGGAGTCTCCTTCTCTGAAGACGTTTAAAACCCACCTGGATGTGTTCCTGTGTGACTTGGTCTAGGTGATCCTGCTATGGCAGAGGGACTGGACTAGATGATCTTTCAAGGTTACTTCAAAGCCCTAATGCTCTGTGATTCTGTGACAGGACTGTTGCAGTTTGAAAATTACCAGAATTTTCAGATGTGCAGAGGTTGTCCTTTCATGAAAAACAAAAAGTTGTGTTACTTTCAAGAGGAACCCTTTCCTCAGTTACCTGTCCTGGGGGAGGTGACACTGTCCT
>VXBP01003608.1:69085-79268 GCA_013400115.1 Rhinopomastus cyanomelas | reverse complement strand
GCTGCACCGAGGGATGCAGGTGTGGGCGCTGAGAAACTCGGGCCATCCTGGACTGACATGCTCTCTCTCTCCCATGTCTCTAAACTGAAAGAAGAACCAAGGCCCAAACTATAGTGACCTCCCATTATATTTTTCTCAGATTGTGTAATGGCATTTATGACACAGTTTCTAGTTTGTTTGCACTGATTTGCATAACCTTTTTTCCCATTCTGTATACAGTTATAGTGTCAATAAACCTTTCTGCAGTTTCCCTAAACCATCCATTGTCTGGCAGATTTATCCAAGATGTCATCGAGACCTCACTGCTTTGCTTTCCTTTCTTTTGTCTTAAATTGTGGTCTTGAACCCACCACACAGGACTCAACCACCACACTAGGCAGCACACTCCAGTGCCTGACCGCTCTCTCCAGAAAGAATTTCTTTCTCATGTCCCTCCTCTATTGCAGCTTGAAGCCCTTCCATCTGATTCTGTCACTAATCACCTGTGAGAGGAGACCACCACCAACAGCTCTACAATGTCCTTTCAGATAGTTGTAGAGAGCAATGAGGTCTCCCCTCAGCCTCCTTTTCCTCAAACTAAACAGCCCCAACTCTCTCCATCTCTCCTCCTCAGATTGATTCTCCAGGCCCTTCCCCAGCTTCACTGCCCTCCTCTGCACTTGTTCCAGCCCCTCGATGTCTCCTTTGTACTGAGGTGCCCAAAATTTGACCTGGTAGTCAAGGTGTGGCCTTCCTAGTGCTAACTACATGGGAACAATCACCTCCCTACTCCTGCTCGACACAGTTTCTAATACAGACCAGGATGCTACTGGCCTTCTTGGCCACCTGGGCATCCTGCTGGCTCTTACTCAGTCCATTCACATGACATTCATTCCGTTGTTGCTTTTGTGCCAAGTAAGAACCAACTGCCTAAACTTCCCTTCTTTGTGCCATTAAGCTGCTTGAACATGGGATGCGGCTGCTTAGACACAACGACTCATCTCAGACATGAAGCTGCACAAATTGATGTTAATCAATGATACGTAACAGAAAGCACAGGAATTGCATGTGGATGCTTCTCCTCTCTGCAGCATTCCCAGTACTTTAATGAGGGAAGTTGCCCAAAGTCATTTTAGCTCCATGACCTTCCTTCACTTGCTTCTCCCCATTGGGTAGAAGGGCTGGTTCCAGTGGGATTGAATTTAAATGCCAGGCAAACAGCATGCCAACTTTTAAATGCCATGCCATTTAAGTGCACACGTAACGATCAGTGTATCTACTTCTTTGTGTTCATAAATCACGGCACCGGCGAACACAAACTGGGTGCGCCACTACGTTTGCACTCATCATACACAAATGTATGTTAAAACCACCCAAAACCCCACCTGATTTTAACGCTACATCACTTGGCTTTGTCTTGATCACCATGGGTCATGGAATCGTGGAGTCATTCAGGTTGGAAAAAGAGTCTTGGGATCCCCGAGTCCAACCATCAACCCTACTCTACAAGGTCACCCCCAAACCAGATCGCCCAACACCACATCTAAGCAACTTTTGAACACATCCAGGGTTGGGGACCCAACCATCACCCTGGGCAGCCCAGTCAAGGGCCTGACCACTCTTTCCCGGAAGAGATTTTTCATAATGTCCAGTCTAAACCTACAGCTGGAGCTTGGTAAAGACCATGTAGGATCCCACCCATAAACTGCATGCATGTTGTGCTGCCATCCCTGGAAGTGTTCAGGGACAGACTGAAATGTGGCCCTTAGTGCCCTGGTCTAGCTGATGTGGTTGTGTCAGGTCATGGGCTGGGCTGGATGAGCTCAGAGGGGTTATTCAGCCTCAATCATTCTGTGATTCAGCCACCTATGCTGCAGATCAAGTTCTCTTGGCTTTGTTTTTGTCTCCCCATTGTTTAAGATACACCCACCCATCCCTGGATGAGTTTAAAAGTTGATTAGACGCAGTGTTGGGCGATGTAGTTCAGGGGTAAACTTGTAGAGTAGAATTGGTAGTTGGACTCGATGATCATAGAATCATAGAATCATCAGGGATTGGAAGGGACCTTGAAGGATCATCTAGAACAATCCCCCTGACACAGCAAGATCACCTAGAACAAGTCACACAGGAACACATCCAGGTGGGTCTTCAGCATCTCCAGTAAAGGAGACTCCATAACCTTCCTGGACACCCTGTTCCACCGCTCCATCACCCCCACTGTGAAGAAGTTCCTTCTCATATTGATGTGGAACCTCCTATGTTCCAGCTTACAACCATTGCCCCTTGTCCCATCAGTAGATGACATTGAGAAGAGCCTGGCTCAATCCTCCTGACACCCACCCTTCACATATTAATCAGCATTAATGAGGTCACCCCTCAGTCTCCTCTTCTCCAAGCTAAACACACCCAGCTCCCTCAGCCTCTCCTCGTAAGGGAGGTGCTCCACCTCCTTCATCATCTTTGTTGCCCTACGCTGGACACTCTCCAGCAGCTCCACATCCCTCTTGAACTGAGGGGCCGAACTGAACACAATACTCCAGGTGTGGTCTTACCAGGGCAGAGTAGAGGGGAAGAAGAACCTCTCTTGATCTGCTAACCACCTCCATTCTGATCCACCCCAGGATGCTGTTGGCCCTCTTGGCCACAAGAGCACACTGCTGGTTCATGGTCATCCTACTGTCCACCAGGACCCCCAGGTCCCTTTCTCCTACACTGCTCTCCAACAGATCAGTCCCCAGGCTATACTGGTACCTGAAGAGCTCCCTCCAGCAGCTCCCAGGGGTCTTTTCCAACCTGAATGATTCTGTGATTCTATTTGGTTTTGTTATCGCTGTCTATAACTATCTGAAATAGTCTTAAGCTTCATCAGGGGAGGTTTAGACTTGACATTAGGAAAAGATTTTTCACTGAAAGAGTGATCCAGTTTTGGAATGGGCTGCCCACAGAGGTGGTTGAGTCACCAGCCTTCGAAGTATTCAAGGTTAGGCTGGATGAGGTGCTGAGTGGCATGATCTAGATGTTAGATGTTAGGATTACTGGGTTTATTTGGATTTAGGTTGGACTGGATGATCTTTAAGGTCTTTTCCAACCTTATCATTACTGTGATACTGTGATAGTGTGTGATACTGTATGTTCACAAACTCATGTCTAGGGCCCAGCACAAACAAGAATTCTGCGTTTGAGATCAGCTATCCTGGTAAGTCAATGACTATGTGCATAAACAAATCTGTTTGCTACCTTCAAATATTTTTATTTGTGGGATAATTAGATCTCTTTTTAAAATATAAATTTAAATATACCCTCACAGATGCACAAAATATATCCTTAGGAAAACTGTCACAGAATGTTGTTGCTTGTATTAGCGGTATATTTGTGTGCCATACTCTGTGCTTAACGCACACGGAGCATATTTGTATACATGTGCAACTGCCAAATATTTTGCTTCTGTTACTACACAAACAGGTTGATTCTGCTGAAAAAAAACCCCAAGCCCCAACCAACACAACCCAACAACAATCCACCAAACTACATCCCTCTAGTAACACTCCCCAGTGCTTTTCGAAACTGGGTTACCTTTCAGGAAATGTGTTTTTGTACTGATAAGGCTCCACCGAGGACACTATGCAGCCAGGTGCGCGTGCAGCTAGGAGCACAGCCTTTATCAGTCCAATTAAATCAAGGTTTATTCAGGCTGTAGCAGTCACAGCTGCCATTAGCTGCTATCTCACAGTGCCAAACGCTCCACCTGGACGTTACCGACCGTTTCCCTATGGCTGCTCATTTTGGGTATCACCAGATAAAATTTTAGACCAAATTATCAAACCTTTCCTTTCCCAGATACCCAGAACCATGTTCCTTAGAACCTTACTCTGCCCTGATGAGACCACATCTGGAAGATTGTGTCCAGTTCTGGGCCTCTGAGTTCCAGAAGGACACAGCTGCTGGAGAGAGAGTGTAGCATCTGCCAGATGAGGAAAGGCTGAGGGACCTGGGTCTCTTGAGCTTGGAAAAAAGGACACTGAGGGGTAACTTCATTAATGTTTATAAATACGGAAAGGCCATCCATCAAGAGGATGGAGGCAGGCTCTGCTCAGTGGCACCCAATGACAGGACAAGGGGCAATTGGTGTGCACCGGAACATGGGAGATTCCACACAAATATGAGAAGGAGTTTGCTCATGGTGAGGTTGACAGAGCACTGAAAGGGGCTGCCCAGGGTGGGTTGCAGAGTCTCCTTCTCTGGAGATGTTTAAAACCCACCTGGATGTGTTCCTGTGTGACTTGTTTTAGGTGATCCTGCTGTGTCAGGGGGATTGGATGATCTTTCATGGTCTCTTCTAATGTTCTGTGATTCTGTGAAGGGATTGGAGCATATTCCTGATGAGGAAAGGCTGAGGGAGCTGGGTGTCTTGAGCTTGGGAAAAAGGAAACTGAGGGGTGACCTCATTAATGTTGATAAATATGTGAAAAGGCAGGTGTCAGGAGAATTGATCCAGACTCTGCTCACTGGTGTCCAATGACAGGATAAGGGGCAACGGGTGTGAGCTAGAACAGAGGAGGTTCCACATCAATGTAAGAAGGAACTTCTTTATGGTAAGGGTGACAGAGCACTGGAACAGGCTGCCCAGGGGGTTGTGGAGTCTCCTTCACCAGAAAGGTTTCAAACCTGCCTGGCCATGGTGCTGTGCAACTGGATATAGGAGATCCTGCTGTGTCAGGGGGATTGGACTAGAAGATCTTTCAAGGTCCCTTCCAATCCCTAATGTTCTGTCATTCTGTGATAGGATGCATTGGGTTGGAAGGGACCTTCCAAGGTCGTCTAATCCAATTCCCTGTAGTGAGCAGGGACATCTTCAACTAAAGCAGGTTACTCAGAGCCTCATCCAACCTGACCTTGAACATTCCAGGGAATGGAGCCTCCACTACCTCTCTCACCAACCTGTTCTGTCTTGTGTTTCATCACTAAAGCCCACGGCAGGGACCAGTGGTGCCGGGATGGACTGATAAGATGAACGTGAGAATCTGTGAAGAACTGGCATTTTGCCACACTCCAAATTTTGTTCTTATACCCAGTGTGGGCCCTGCAGATCCATAAAAAACAAACCAGAAATGCAGTTGTGGGTGGCTTTGAAGACACTTGCGTCAAACCACATCGATAAGATCAAGAGGAAGACTCAAGAAACTGAAACTGTGGGATTTTTTTTTTTCAAAATGGAATTTAAATAACGAAAGGAGTAACAAGGGATGTGAGGTGAATTTCAAAATATTAGCATTAACAACTTCAGGTTGTGGAGTTTTTTTCTCTCCCAGACAGGTTCTCTCTGGCAAATAAAGCCGCTAAGTGATTTCAATAGTGTCAATATTATACACAAAGATGTGGTATCATTAGTAACGATGGAAAAAGAGGAGAGAATTCTCATGGGAAGCATAAAACCCGTGCGCATCAAGTCGTACCCTCACTCTCCTAATCCAGCCTGAGCTGTTTAATTTCATGGTTTTTTAAATATATTAAAAGGATGGATCCTTTTTCTTCCTTTTTCATTCCACAAAGCCCTTTTAAGCATCATCCACAACACCATTACGAGTGGAGAGAAACACATTAGCACAGATGACTCGATGAGTCCCGGTTATTGAAGGGATGGAGATGCCTACGTCAAGCCTGACCCGACAGATCAAACCCCTGTGGTCTGTGAATCTACATTTCATGTCCTGCCCAACTTACGATTCCCCTCCTTAAGCAAACACGGCTCGTCCCAACTTTTCTCTCATGTGGGGTAACCATCGATCTGAGAACGGCACACCGAATGCACTCTTACATTGGCGCTGCTAATTGTCCCATAATGATTCCTCTTTATTATGTTTTGGTGAGAGGCAACTGAGTGACAGGTAACTGATTTCTGTAGATCAAATAACTTTCTGCCACCCCCACGCGCAGCTCCCAGCTGCCAGAGTGCTTTATGTGCCAATACAAATACAGTCGTGAAGTAGACAAATATATTATAACTGTGTTATTAAACGAGACAGAACACACACGAGCCAGCAGAGGAGTTCTGAGAGCCCGCTCAGCGCTGCTACGGGGTATTCGCAGGTGGGAGAAATCAGGCTCTGGTGCAAAACCAGTGCAACCCTCAGCTTGATGCTTTTGTACGGAAGGTGTCAGGAGTGATTTTGCTCAGATAATACCTGGGTTCTTCTGGTTTTTTGAGGTTCTGGGGTTAAATTTACGGGTTTTTTTATTTTTTTTAAGGTTTTTTTTAAGGTTTTTTAAAATTTGCTTTTGGCAGCAGCTTTTGGGGAGTGATTCTCTTGGTTTTTTTTGGGGGGAGGGATTGGGGTTTTTTGGGGGGTAATTGTTCATTTTTTGAGATTTTTTAAAACATCTTTTGGGGTTTTTTGATTTTGTTCGGGTTTTTGGGGTTTCCTTGGGGATTTTGGGGTTTTTTTTGAGAAGGTAACTTTGTGCGGTTATTTTTGTCCTCTCGTGGTTTTTGGGGCGTTTTTTGGCTTTTTTGGTTTTTTTTGTTTGTGTGGTGTTTTGTTTTGTGGTTTTTTTGGAGGGGGTTTCTTTGGGCTTTTGTTGGGTTTTGCTGTTTTTAGGGTTTTTTTGGGGGATCTTTTTCGGCTTTTTTTTTATGCTTTTTGTATTTTCATTGAAACATAGAATCATAGAATCATCAGGAATTAGAAGGAACCTCAAAAGTTCAGTCCAATCCCCCTGCCACAGCACGATCACCTAGATCAAGTCACACAGGAACACATCCAGGCAGGTTTGAAACATCTCCAGAGAAGGAGACTCCACAACCTCTCTGGGCAGCCTGTTCCAGTGCTCTGTCAGCCTCACTGGGAAGAAGTTCCTTCTCAGATTGATGTAGAATGGGGTTGCGCTTTTTTTTGTGTTCTTTTTTATTGTTCTTTTTTTGTTCTTTTTTGGAGTTTGGGGTAGTTTTTTGAGGTTTTTTTTGCTTTTGGTTTTTTTTGTTCATTTTTCACAGAATTATAGAACATTAAGGACTAGAAGGGACCTCAAAAGACTTTTGGTTTTGTTTTTTCCTGTTTTTTTCTTTCTCTTTAGGTGGAACTGGAGAAGCCCATAGCATGCTCTCACTTTGTGTACCACAGAATCATAGAATCATTAGGGATTGGAAAGGACCTCTAAAGATCATCCAGTCCAATCCCAGGTACTTAAATAATTTTACAAAAAAGCCAGGTGTGCAAAACTCCTGGTACCTACAGTTGACAGTAGCTGCTGCGACGCAGCTCAGCTGGAATCCTGCAAAAGCCTCCCATGTGCAGAGTTTTATTTTTATATGTGAGTAAATAACGATAAGATGTCAGAGTCTGCCTGATAATCTTTGACAACAACCCCAACCCCGCCATCGTGGCCGTGGGAAGAAACCGGCACATACTCAGCCCTGACCCACTGAGCCTTTTATCTGCCCGTGTACTCTCCACAGACCAAGCAAATAAAGGGCAACCAGTAATTTACACATGAATCAACCTTCTCAGCAGAGCGGGCATCAGAAAAATGTCCCTTTTTCTCTGCTGTGGAGAGGAAAAAGCATCCAGGTCTGAGCTTGTCTCCCCAGAAATTGCTGGAGCCAAAGAGTGGGAACTGGTGGGTTGGCAGAGGGATGGTCTTCGGGACACCTGATAAAAAATGGCATCCGCAAAGGAGCAGAGGAACATTGAGCCAGAAGCAGGGCTGACAGCAGCAGGGAGCCTTTGTCCTATTCAAACAGGTAATGTCATACAAACTGGAGCAGAGATACAATCCTGATAGAAGATTATACAAGATACCTGAGCAGGTATCTTTGAGGGACGCAGCCTACATTTTAATAAGGTGTGGAGCTCACAGTGCCTTAGGTCTCATTTCCACTTGCCTGCAGCTCCCTTTTGAGAAGGTATGTGGGATTGTCCTGGGCTTACAAGAGGCCAGGCATGGGTGTGCATCAGTCAGCATCGATAAAATAACCCACATACTCTAATAAATGTGAAAATCAGCCTAAAATTACACAAGGTGAAAAGCAGATGTGAAACACAGATTCATCGAATCATGAAAATTGGAAAAGATCTTCAAGTCCAACTGTTCACCTAACCACTAACCCATCTGAAACACTCTGTCTGCCCATGTGTTGAACTCTTCCAGGGATGGTGCTTCCACTTCCTCCAAGGGCAGCCTGTTCCAAGGCCTCCCCACTCCTTCTGGGAAGAAGTTTTTCCTAAGACCCAATCTGAGCCTCCTGTGGCATGAAGATATCACAGTGGTTCCTTCCAGCCTGTTTCTTAATGTGAAGAGAAACTTTTATCAGTGCACAGAATCACAGAATGTCTTTGGTTAAAAGAGACCTTTAAGATTGTCAAGTCCAACTGTTAACCCAGCAATGACAGGTCACCACTAAACCCTGTCCCTCAGCACTATGTCTGTATATCCTGTAGACACCTCTAGGGATGGGGACTCCACCACTGCCCTTTGTCAGCCTATTCCAATGCCTAAGGCACTACTCACACCCTATTCCCCTTGGTTCAGAGAGATGATGTAGGTTACTGCTCTACTGACCAGCCCAGGGGTCAGAGGCACTCCTGAAAGGAGTCTGTCAGAAGGCTGAGGAGGACTGCTCCCAAGGGCAGGGAACAACAGAATGAGGGGTCATGGTTTGAAGCTGGAAAAGGGCAGAGTGAAGCTGGGCAGGAGGAAAAAGGTCTGGAATGTGAGGGTGGGGGATCCCTGGAACAGGCTGCCCAGAGAGGTAGTGGAGACCCTATCCCTGGAGCCATTCAAGGTCAGGCTGTATGGGGCTCTGGACAGCCTGATCTGGTTAGAGATGTCTCTGACTGCTGTAGTGGGGTGGGACTGGACGTCCTTTGGAGGTCCCTTCCAACCCAGCACATTCTCTGATTTCTGTTATAAGCATCACATTGCTATAAAGCAAAGGCAGGCATTTTAAACCTAGATTTAGTAATTCTAAAGCGTCTGGTTCTGAGAGGCTAAGTTTTCAAGCACTGCAGCATCTGCTGTGCTACTGCTGAGAGTCTCCTCAGAGCAATGCAGAGTGAGAGGCTGGATCATCTATCACTGAACATCTCAGTGCCCCTCCTTTGCTACCACCCTAGAGAGAGCCCAAACAAGGCTCTTCGGAGGTGGCAGCTCTTGCTTGCAGCTGATGAAATATTTTGCAGCGACACATTTTTCCTTTCATGAGCCTTTTTCCACCCCACCACTGATCATGATTCCCTTAGCGCCATCCATCACTCTCTTGTCCCCACTTCTGCCACTTCTGCTAACATTTGCTCAGAAGAGGCAGCGCAGATTAGAAAGGTGGGGGTGAAACTGCCACTGCTATCCATCCTTCAGTCAACTCTTAATAAATGCTGGCACTGAACAAACACATAATAAAGCCAAACTAGTTAAAATAAACAAATAAAGGGAAAAAACCTCACAAGACTAGCATGACTGATGTCATGTGTTTGTCTTCTCTAAAGCTAGAAATGAAAGGTGCAGCAGAACCCGACATATCCCTTTTTTGTACCCTGGTAATTTCCTTTGCAACTGCTCCTTCTTTACTGGGTTATACCTGACCTATACACCTCCCTAAAAACATCTGCACTGGTGACAACACTCACACTACCCATCCTTCCTTCCTAAAATACACCAAATACATATTTATAAATGTATGTAAAGGAATTAGTTCCACTGTTCCAAAAGGACTCTATGAGAGCAACCATACAAGCACAGAACATGAGGGACTGGAAGGGACCTCAAAGATCATCCAGTCCAATCCCCCTAACACAGCAAGATCACCTAGATCCAGTCACACAGGAACATGGCCAAGCAGGTTTTAAATGTCTCTAAAGAAAGAGACTCCACAACAGCCCTGGGCAGCCCTTTCCAGTGCTCTGTCACCCTCACCATTAAAAAATTCCTTCTCAGATTGATGTGGAACCTTCTCTGTTCCAGATGACATCCATTGCTCCTCGTCTTATCCTTCGATGACACTGAGCAGAGCCTGGATCCATCCGCATGACACCCTTCCTTCACATATTTATCAACATTAATGAGGTCACCCCTCAGTCTCCTTTTTCCCAAGCTCAAGAGACCCAGCTCCCTCAGCCTTTCCTTGTCAAGGATGTGTTCCACTTCCTTCATCACCTTTGTCATAGAATCATAGAATCATAGAATCACTACGGATTGGAAGGGACCTTGAAAG
>VXBP01003608.1:44207-68420 GCA_013400115.1 Rhinopomastus cyanomelas | reverse complement strand
GCTGCAAGGATGCTGTGAGAGACCGTGTCAAATGCCTTACTGAAGTCAATAGATGACATCCACTGCTTTGCCATCATCCATCCACCTGGTTATGCCCTCATAAAAGGCTATCAGATTGGTCAAGCATGACTTTCCTTTTGTGAAGCCGTGCTGACTGTCCCTAATGACCCTCCTGTCCTTGATGTGCCTGGAAACAGCCTCTAGTACAAATTGTTCCCTCACTTTTCCTGGGATGGAGGTGAGGCTGACCGGTCTATAGTTAACCCTGTCCATTGTCTCCCTGGTCTGGATTTTCTCCAGCAGTTCTGTGTCTTTTGGAACTGAGGGGCCTGGAACTAGACACAAGATTGCAGATGTGGTCTCAGCAGGGCAGTGTAGAGAGAGAGGAGAACCTCTCTCGATCTGCTAACCACCCCTGTTCTGATCCACCCCAGGATGCTGTTGGCCTTCTTGGCCATTGCTGGCTTATGGTCATCCTTCTGTTCCAGAAGGACTCTATGAGAGCAACCACAGAATTACAGAATCATTTAGGTTTGAAAAGATCCTCAAGATCTCCAAGCCCAACCCTTAACCCAGCTGTCCCAAGCCACCACTAAACACTGCCCCCAAGCTCCAGATCTCCATGAGTGTTACATATGTCCAGGGATGGCCATTTGACCCCCTCCCTGGGCAGCCTATTCTGAGAGTGGGTGAAGAAGTTGTTCATCATAGAATCATTAGGGACTGGAAGGGACCTCAAAAGATCATCTAGTCCAATCCCAATGACACAGCAGGATCACCCAGACCAAGTCATAGCCAAGTCAGGGTTAGAAGGGACCACAGGATCACCCAGTTCCAACTCCCCTACCATGAGCAGGGACACCCCAACCTAGATCAGGCTGGACAGAGCCTCATCCAGCCTGGCCTTAAACACCTCCAAGGACAGGGCCCCAACCACCTTCCTGTGCAACCCATTCCAGGCTCTCACCACTCTCACGGTGAAGAACTTGCTCCTCACATCCACTCTAAATCTACCTATCTCCAGCTTTGCTCCATTCCCCCTAGTCATGCAACTACCTGACATCCTAAAAAGTGCCTCCCCAGCCTTTTTGTAGGCCCCCTGCAGATACTGGAAGGCCACAAGAAGGTCACCTGGGAGACTCCTCTTCATCAGACTCAACAGCACCAACTCTCTCAGTCTGGCCTCACAGAAGATGTGCTCCAGCCCTCTGATCATCCTCATGGCCCTCCTCTACACTCGCTCCAGTATGTCCACATCCTTCTTGTACTAAGGGCTCCAGAACTGGACACAAGAGCTCCAGGTGGTGTCTCACCAGAGCAGAGTAGAGGGGGAGAATCCACAAGCACCCCCAAGTCCCTCTCCTCAGGGCTACTCTCCAACCAGTCACAGCCCAGCCTGTATTTATGCTTAGGGTTGCCTTATGTCCAACTTGTATGTACCTGGTAGACAAAGCAGAACTCCTGCATCTGGGTTGTGATGCACGGCTTCAAGAGACCAGTGTAGGTTGGATACACACTCATTTAAATTTAATAGCAGTACAGCTAATATCAGATCTGAGTTTATTAGCCTGGTGCATTTTCCGAGAGCAGCGTTTGACTTGATGCCAGTGATTTTTGAACTATGCAGTGAAGCCAATTAGCTCTAAGAAATAAACTGATACTTCTCTCTAGTGTCATACTAACTGCTACAGTATGAATTATGCTGCTGATAAAGACGTTGTTATGAGCCAAAACATAACTACAAAGACTTAATCAACTCGCAGCATTTACATAATCATATTAAGAAATTCAGCTTTGAAAGAGTTGCAATGTTTTGCTGCTAAATGTTGTGTTTTTAATGGACATTGAAAACAAAGGTAAAAATCCAGTATCAACCAGCATCTCTCTCACTGACGTGAAGTCCCATGACCTTTCTCTGTTTTCTGGGGCTCACTCAGCTGCAAATCCTGTGTAACGTCCCTAAAACCATTCTCACCTGACTTGTTACAGTGCTGCTGCCCAGGCTTACTGACCTGACCCTGGTACCACGTTGCCCTGGTCCTCGCAGTGAGCCCCTGCCCTGCTCATACTCCTCCTGGACATCACTGTGAAGATCTTTCTTAATGTTTTACAGCTTTGACCACACAGCCTTCTCGTTACATCCTTCAACAACTCTGCTTGTTTCATCATGGCCAACGTAAGGTAGTTGTTTTCACTTTCAGAGCTTATCTCTGCTGATAAATTAAACATAACCAGGAACGTTGTTGGGTACCACATCCAGATGGCACCAAATGGTTCATGTTTGTCCTTTGTAAACTAAACTCTTCCCATCCCTTACACAGGGTGATGGCATCCAGCCGCCTCTGGAGAACTGCCCCAGGAAATCATTAAGTCAGAACTGTGCTTGGGGAGCTTCCCATGGACACCAGCAACTGCGTGAGGAGCACCAAAACAGAGGCTGCAGCATCCCAGTGCTCAGGACCATTCCCAGACGCTTTAATTTACTGACACAGATGACCATGAGTGTCCTGCCTGCTGCCTTAACTACCCATCTCATTTCAGACTCACTCCTGCTGCCAATCAGCTCATTACAAACTCCTCCAAGGACCCATGCAACCTTTCTCATCAGCTTTCTGCAAACCTACTTGATTAACCTCCTTCTTCAATAATGCTTCTCCTTTGCTGAAATGCCTGCAAAGAATCAGAGTAATTAGGCTCCTGGTCCTACTGTCAATGACCACCACAGGATACCACAGGGTTTTGACTGTTACCTACCCATTGCATGTTTTTTACATACTAGATCTTAAAATGTAGTGGGGGGGTTGCCCAGTGTCCACTGTAACCTGCCTGTGACCCACCAAGTGTTCCTGAAGAAGAACTTGCATCCAGATGGTTCTGCTTTTGCCACAGGTCAGGTGAGTTGTTTATGTGGTTTTAACACAGAATCACAGAATGTGTTGGGCTGGAAGGGACCTCCAAAGGGCATCTAGTCCAACACCCCTACAACAAGCAGGACCATCACTCCCTAGATCAGATTACGCAAGACCCATCCAGCCTGACCAGGAATGGTTCCAGGGATGGGGCCTCCAACACTTCTCTAACCAGCCTGTTCCAGGGATCCCCCCAACCCTCAAATTCAAGACCTTTTTCCTCCTGTCTAGCCTCAATCTGCCCTTTTCCAGCTTCAAACCGTGACCCCTCATCCTATCATTCACTGTCCTTGGGAACAGTCTTCCCCAGCCTTCTGACAGGCCCTTCAGAGATTGAAAAGTCGCCTCCAAAACATATTCAGGAAGATCTCTCTATGGAGAAACCATTGCTGGGATGAGAGAGCAGGGTGTCACATTATGGAGAATAAGCATGGAAGGGAAACTGACAAAGTGAGGTCCCTTCTAACCTTAACTGACTGTATGACTTGGTCTAGGTGATCCTGCTGTGGCAGGGGGATTAGACTAGATGATCTTTTGAGGTCCCTTCCAATCCCTAATGATTCTATCATGCTACATCTAAGCACAGTGAGCTGCTTCAAGCTGAATAGAGTGGACTCGGAGGACAACCACTGAAATGGTCTGCAGGGAAGTATCTCTACTGCTAAATGTGTTAACAGGACCATGGCAAGGGTAGTGCAAACCCAGTGCACGCACCACTGCCAAGGTGGACCAGGTATCGAGAAACTGTCCAACACCTAGTGGTTTCCCTTAACAAGTCTATCTAAAAAATGCTGGAAAAACAAGGTCACCAGGTTCCACCACCAGTGTTGATGGTGGAAACTTGTTTTGGTGGCTGACATCTTTCAACAGTCCTGATAAGAAATGCATTTTGCAAGCACCTGCAGAAGCCTTATCTCCAGCAAAGACAGGCAACAGAAACAAACAGGAGGTTTTGTGTTCCAAACCACTACAGATTAAATAACTGGCTATCATGGAATCACAGAATGATTTAGGCTGGAGGGGATCTTGAAGATCACCCAGTGCCAACCTCCAGCTATCACCAGACCAAGTTGCCCGGAGCCTCATCCAACCTACCCTTCAACACTTCCAGGGATGGAGCAGCCACAACCTCTCTGAGCAACTCATTCTAATGCTTCGCCACCCTCACAGTGAAGAACTTCTGTCCCCTCCTGGTATCTACAACCATAGAGGTCAAAGCCAGCACAAGATGGTCTTTGCCCCAATCCCAGAATAAATCCACATGGGTTCATCCTTCCACCCTTTAAATGCAGATTTATTGCTTTGCCTTCACTTCCCTTAATTAGTTGAAGGGAAACTTGTACCTTCCTTTTCTCCTTCTGCCCAGGATCCCACTGGGAAGTGAGAGGTCCCTCATCTTTCTACTCAATGAATCATAGAACCATTTAAGTTAGAGAAGACCTTCAAGACTACTGATTCCAACTACTAACCCAACTGTCCCAAGGCTAAACTACGTCCCTAAGCTCCTGATCTAGACCAGACACATCCTCTGCAAACCTGATTTGGATGGTGCTTGTCCAGGACTTCTGAGCACAGTGACGTCTTAGCTCATTTTCCAAGTTCCCTTGCTAGCTTTATTAATTTTCTTTTGTAGCTAGAAGATGGCCAACCTTTCTTATAGAGTAGCTTCAAAGCAAATCTCTCCTACCTGAGGTGCTAAAATGCATCCAGTATAACTTATGTAGGATGCACTAAAGTCATATTCTGACCACAAAAAATGTGGTCTTCTCTTCACATCTAATTAAAGCCAGGAGTAGACTGAATTAATTCTGTTTGCGAGGGATCCAGACCATGAACTTCAAGACACAAGGGCAATGAGATAGGGCCTGAATTAACGGCATTAAAAAATAGAACAGGTGAACACTGTCTGTGAAACTCTGCAACTTCTCTCCTCAGATGGTCCCCAAATAAAAATACACACAGTTTTAAAAGCAATGAGCTATCTACACAGAACCTCACTTGTGAGGACCTTGCCACCACCTTGCCCAGAGTTCCCAAGCCAGGGACGTGCCGTAGATCCTGCAGGAACAAATCAACTCACGGACCAACCCCATTAATGAAACTGCTTGTTGGATAAACCCTGAATAGATAAACAGACCAAAGGCTTTTGAGCCTGATCATGCCACTGAGAAATTAACTTGTGGTACAAGACTGCCTGAACCATTTAAAGTTTAATGTCCTTGCTCCTACTCCTTGCTGGTCCTACTCCATGTTCCTGATGGTCTGATTCAGCAGTTGCCGGAGGAACTCATGCTCAGTTAAACAATTTGAAACCAGAAGGGAAAAGGACAAGACCAGGAAGGAACAACAAAGCAGAATGTTATTCACCACTTGGGTGGGCTAATTCCGATCACAGAATCACAGAATCATTCAGGTTAGAAAAGACCCCTGGGATCATTAAGTCCAACCATCATCCCTACTCTACAAGTTCACCCCTAAAACAGATCCCCCAACATTAAATCTAAGCGACTTTTAAACTCATCCAGGGATGGGGACTCAACCACCACACTGGGCAGCCCAGTCCAGGGCCTGACCACTCTCTCCAGGAAGAATTTCTTCCTGATGTCCAGTCTAACTCTCCCCTGTTGGAGCTTGAAGCTCTTCCCTCTGCTTCTGTGGCTAATGACCTGTGAGAAAAGACTGGCACCAACATCTCTACAGTGTCCTTTCAGATAGTTGTAGAGAGCAATGAGGTCTCCCCTCAGCCTCCTCTTCCTCAAACTAAACAGCCCCAACTCTCTCAATTTCTCCTCATCAGATTGATTCTTTAGGGTCTTCCTCAGCTTCACTGCCCTCCTCTGTCCTCACACCAGCACCTTGATGTCTCCCTTGGACTGAGGTGCCCACAACTGGACCTGAGGTCTCTTCCAATCCCTAATGATTCTGTGATTCTGTGATGTTTAATATCCCAAATAATGCTGCATCCCCCAGATGGGACAACCTGAGGCAGAACCTGGGTCAATAAACCATTGGCAGGAGACCTTTAGCACAACTGTGCTGATAAAGGCTATTTGCTGATAAAGGCTTTTGTTGTTTTCTTTGATTCATTCTGTCAATATTGTTATTTCTTCATTCATCTTTTCTGCCTTGTTTTTTCTGGCTGAGCTGAGCCTGAGGGCAGCAATATATATATATTAAAAAAACCAAAACAAACTTTAGAAATATAATATTCATAAGTTATTTCTTCAAAGCTGGCACAACGGGCTATTGTTGTTTAGGTGGTGTGAGGTGCTTCCAGCTCATCACAGCATGCATGGACCTTCCCTCCATCTGCTGACCCTTTCTACATGGCAAAGCTACCCCAGTTTGTAAGATGTAGTAGAGCTGGAAATATTTGAAGGGAGCAACTGCAGTTCTCCTGGGGTGAAAAACTGCAGAAATGGTGCTTGTGAATGTAATGTTGGAGAAGAGATAGACTTTTGTATATCATGAGTAACATGGTGTGAGCTGGAACAGAGGAGGTTGCTCATCAATACGAGAAGGATCTTCATCCCAGTGAGGGTGACTGAGCCCTAGAAGGGGCTGCATAGGGAGGCTGTGGAGTCTGCTTCTCTGATGTTTAAAACTTGCCTGGACATGTTGCTGTACAACTTGGTCTAGGTGATTCTGCTGTGGCAGGAGGACTGGACTAAATGATCTTTCGAGGTCTCTTCCAATCCCTAATGTTTTGCGATTTCATGGTTCTGTGACATCATCTCTCCCCTCAAATCAAACTATTAAATGCAAATTGAATCTACCTGTTAATAACACAGAGTGGGAGAACTTGAGGTAATCGTGAACATGATGTAAAGTTTGGGAGATAGTTGAGTAGCCATTCCTGGATGTGCTTAAAGATCGTTTGGATGAGTTATTGAGGGATATGGTTAAGGGGTGAACTTGTAAGGTTGGGTAGGTGGTTGGACTTGATGATCCCAGGAGTCTTTTCCAACCAGAGTCATTCTGTGATTCTGTGAAACCTCTTCAATATTGTTTTAGGGAAGAAAAAGTTATTTTTAGGACAAAAGCAGCTGGAGGTTTAGTTAAAAATTGAATGTGCAAAAATATTTGCATTTAGTTTGAGATAGATCACAGAATGTTAGGGATTGGCAGAGACCTCCAAAGATCATCCAGTCCAATCCCCCTGACACAGCAGGATCCCCTAGATCCAGTTGCACAGGAACACGTCCAGTTGAATTTCAGACATCTCCAGAGGAGGAGTCTCCACAATCCCCCTGGGCCACCCCTTCCAGTGCTCTGTCACCCTCACTGGGAAGAAGTTCCTTCTCATATTTATGTGGAACCTCCTATGTCAGCTGAAAACATCTCATTAAAAGAGAATAATCTAAAAAGTATTTAAAAATTTCTCTCTGCTTGCAAGATCCACTGCAAAAAATCCACTAATTCCTTCATCAGGATTGAAATAAAATTTCAGACATACATCGTACCTTCTTCATTGTCCCCTTCAGCTTCCGCATTGTTTTTAAAACAGCCAACAGAATAAATTTAATGAAAATGAAGTTTATATTTTTTAGGAGAGATTTGAAACAACAGCATTTAGGGGGCCTGGTTAGGCAGCGCTGCTCGCCTGACACTGAAGGTTTTGTTTTGGTACACAGAATATAAAACCGTTTCCTCAAGATATTTTGTGTTCAGCATAAAATATTAAAAATGTCTCATTTCCAAGAGATCTGGTGGGAGTTCATGACAGATGTGTTATATCCTTCTTTTTTTTTCTTTTTTTTCTTTCAAAGTTTTTTTTCAGCATTATTGGGTCTAATTAGCCCCGATGATTTACCCATGACAGTGTGAACTTCTTGAGAGGAAAGAAAAAGTGGAGCAGAATCTTTGGAGTAAAGAACAAAACACAGAGGGTGAGTTTGTCTCCTTATGGTGGGGGAAATGGGAGGGAGGGAAAGCAATGACTGGAGGTGGCTGACAACAAATGCCCGCAAGTAGTCTTCACTTATTTATGCACCGCCATATGATGCATCTTTTTGCCTTCAGCGCTACTAACCAGCCCTGGCTTAATGTGCTCTCCAGCCATTGGCTCAGCCATTGCAGTGCTGCTCCTAGTCTCTGTCTGAAGACTTGTTACTGAGGACCCTCCGTTATGGTGATGCTAAAAGCCTGCCATGGATGAAGTAAGGCAACGTGGAGCATCCCTGTCACGTGCACCCCTTCTCTATGCCACCAGCTCAAGATTACAGTTGACTCCAGCCACTGACATGTGAACTGTGTCTAGAAATGTTTATTTTTGCTGGCACGGCTTCTCCCCTCTTTGGGCCCCGTGTAAAAATACCTTGTCAGAAGACAAGTTGGTTATCAAAGGAGATTCACAGCTGCAGCCAGTAGGACCTACCAGTAGGCCAAGCCTAGGAGCCACCAGAGGAGCTGAGCAGACAAGCTGAGCAGACAAACACTGGCACCAGCGGGAGGATGCAAAAATAATTTGCATTGAAGACGAGTAAAATGCAGAAAGTTAAGACTTTTAAAGTTTCAATTAAAACATCGCTGGTGGTTTTTTTCACCTGACTGTAGCCCCATATGGCAAGGTCAGCCTTTTCAGTGAACAAACAGCTCAGTCGCCTCCAGTGTAGCTGTTATCTGCCTCAACAAGGGGAGACATTTGGCACAGCCTAAAGCTGGGGCATGAACCCTTGCTAAGCTTAAGACATTTATCTGACAGCATCAGCTGACACTCCACAAACACATTTGCTCTCCATGACCCCAGAGCATTTGTGATTAATCAAAAATGTATCTTGGATCTTGAGAACAAGCTACAAGCGGGCGCACACACACAAGAAAGAATACGCTCTCGATCTTGCTTATCGACTCCAGAGGTATATTGAATTTAGAAATAGCAAATAGAATAAAATGATCAATACGTTCTCACATGTCCATGGAAGAGCAAACTTTATCCCTGCAGCAACAAACATTGATCATGTAAATGTTTAGGAGCTGCTTTCAAAGTGAAGAAAGCAAAGGCACCAGTATTTTCAGGGAGGGGTATGGGGTGGAAGAAGTTGACAGGGTTGGAAAGTATGGGGAGTGCAGCAAAGCACCTAAACCACCTCTGCCACCACCGTTTCCACCGGTACACACTGCTAACACCCAGTTTGGGAAACGCCGTGCCAAGCGATCTTAATAAAACATTATGGGGGGGGGAACTTTAAAAGTTAATGAAGGCACATAATCCACTTCAGAGAAAACTCCCTGCCTTAATTTAAATGAGACACAGTTATAACATATCCCTCATGCACTGTTTACAATTCATAATTTATGTCTCGGTTCAAATACACTACTTTCTGCAGTCATCTGCTAAGTGATATGATTAGCATCTGAATATTGTAATGTTCTTCTCCTCGATACTCACAGTAATATGATGCAGTGCATTTTGTACTTTAATACCTTTTTTCCTTATTACAGTTTTTTTAATTCATTTATTATAATTTCCTTATTATAATTTTTTTTTACTCATCCCAGGCTTTAATTAGTTGTGGAAAAAGAAACCACTCGCCCCACCCAGCCTAATTTGAAAATCTGTAGAAAACTCTCCACTTATTAAATCCTGAATCTTTTCTGGTTACCTACTGCTCAGGCTACAAGTCGTTTGTGCTCATACAGCACTGTCACACTACCAGAGCAAAGAAGCCTACTGTATGTGCTCTGGTCCCTGTTGGCTCAGCGAACAAACTTTCATTGCATGTGCTCTCTATAAAATGGTGGCACTAATTAGACAATATAAACTCATGCTGAGACATGATATGAATTGCTTTATGTGTCTACTAAGCTCACAGCAGTATTAGATTTATACTGTTCATGCCCTCAACTAATATTCAACCAGAAACTTACAATTTTTTAAATATGTAGGGAAAAAAAAAAACAAGAGCCCAACAAAACACAACAAAAACCCCCATAACACAAGTGATGGCGCCTTGTTCATGCAATTAGTAGGACGTCAGTAACACACACTCCACACTAATCTCGCGAGAACAGGAGAAAAAAATCTACTTAGCAAAGGCTGGAGGGGAAAGGTGCAGGGAAAACTCAGCCTGGTGTTACCTAATGTTCACAAAACTCTTCCGGGGTGACCTCAAAGGGGATGGAAGCAGAGGAGCAAGAAGCATCCTGGTTTGTGGAAGAGGACCTCAACGTTCCCCCACAGCCTTTAAGTGAGTGTTGGCACATACGATGAGCAACCACTCAAAGAATCATGGAACACTAAGGACTGGAAGGGACCTCCAAAGATCAGTCAGTCCAATCCCCCTACCGCAACAGGATCACCTAGATGAACCTCCTATGGAACCTCCTATATTCCAGCTTACACCCATTGCCCATTGTCCTATCATTAGGTGCCCCTGAGCAGAGCCTGGCTACATCCTCATGACACCTNAGAGAAGGAGACTCCAGAACCCCTCTGGGCAGCCCCTTCCAGGTCTCTGTCATCTTCACCGTGAAGAAGTTCCTTCTCAGACTGATGTGGAATCATAGAATCATTAGGGATTGGAAGGGACATCCAAAGATCATCTAGTCCAATCTCCCTGCCACAGCAGGATCACCTAGATGAACCTCCTATGGAACCTCCTATATTCCAGCTTACACCCATTGCCCATTGTCCTATCATTAGGTGCCCCTGAGCAGAGCCTGGCTACATCCTCATGACACCTACCCTTTACATATTTATCAGCATTCATGGGGTCACCTCTCAGTCTCTTTTTCTCTAAGCTTGAGAGACCCAGCTCCCTCAGCCCTTCCTCATCAGGGAGATGCTCCACTCCCTTCATCATCTTTGTGGCTCTGTGCTGGACTCTCTCCAGCAGCTCTGTGTCCCTCTGGGACTGAGGGCCCCACAACTGGACACAACATTCCACATGCAGTCTCACCAGAGCAGAGTAGAGAGGGAGGAGAACCTCTCTCCATCCACTAACCACCCCTCTTCGGATCCACGCCAGGATGTCATTTGCTTTCTTGACCACAAGTGCCCATTGCTAGTTCCGGGCCATTCTGCTGGCCACCTGGATCCCCAGGTCCCTTTCTTCTACACTGCTCTCTAACAGGTCGGTATACATTACTCTTGCAGAGGTGACCTCAAAGAGGATGGAAGCAAAGGAGCAAGAATCACCCCAGTTCATGAAGGACGACCTCAATGTCTTCCCTTTAAGTGGGTACTATCACACATGATGAGCAACCACTCAACCCAGACTGAGCAAACACATCATGCTGGGTTTACTTAAGAAATAAAACCACGAGGGATCTGCTCATCTGGAAGGACTAGGAAGCTGTTCAGAGTACCCCACCTTCAACCTGACCTAAGACACTGTGTCTACGTAGGTCCATGATGATCAAACTCTCGCAACACGGGCTGTGGGCACCAGACATCACAGCTGTGTGTTTTGACATCCGTGGTGAAAATGAGCAGAAAATCTGACTGTTCCATATCAAGAAGTATTTTTACTAGTGCTAATGTGCCTTAAATACCTTGTTCCACAGATGAGTGGCCTGGCACCTGCTGCATGAGAAATAGCCAATTACTGCTCAGTGTCTCTAATTTTCTGATTCAATTACCATGCTTCAGAGCCTTCCAGTTTAATTGCAAACTACTTCACAGTTAGCTCTCTGATTAATCATTGCCCATCTGCAAGCCATCGCGAAACTTGGTGGAACAAATCTGTGTACTTCGGAATGCTGGGAGCTTAGCAAATCAAACTTGTTTTGGTATATAAATCTTTAATTTTGTTTGCCCTTTTCAGCTGCACTTGTAAGAAGCTCTGTGCTGATTAAACAGGAAGTCCAGACAATAATACGCCGGGTTATGCATATAATTACTGTAAATACAGACGAGATGGTGGAAACATCACTTAGGGTTAGACGCTAACATGTATGGAGTGAGGGGTCAAGAAAACACATTTGGAATCAATTTCTCCCCCAGAGAAAGAGGAATTAAGGAAAGAGGTATGAGACGGTGATGCAATTCCATCATAGAATTCTATGATTCTATCGGATGGTGATGTAAGTAGAATCATAGAATCATTAGGGATTGGAAGGGACAGTGAGNGCAGAGTAGAGGGGGAGAAGAACCTGCCTTGATCTGCTAACCACCCCCATTCTGATCCACCCCAGGATGCTGTTGGCCCTCTTGGCCACAAGAGCACATTGCTGACTCATGGTCATTGTTCTGTCCACCAGGACCCTCAAATCCCTTTCCCCTACACTACTCTCCAACAGGTCAGTCCCCAGCTTATACTGGTACCTAGGGTTGTTCTTGCAAACATTCAGTGTCCATGGCTGAGGCAGGAGTCCTGCAGTATCCTACAGTCTCTGATTTGTGTTGTGTTAGGAGGCAATGTTGCTTTATCCACCTGAATCATGCTTCAAATGCTTTCCTGAACTGTGGCCATGGAGAACATTCACTGAAGAAGTTCTTCACTGAAGAAGTGAGAACATGGAGAACATTCCTCATGGACAGAGTGGTCAGGGGTGCAAACAGGCTGCTCAGGGAGGTGGGGAGTCACCATCCCTGGAAGGGTTTCAAACAGTGAGTAGATGTGGCACTAAGGAACAGGGTTTAGTGGGCAGGGTGGGGGTGATGGTTGGACTGGATGATCTTGGAAGTGCCTTCCAATCTTAATGATTCTGTGATTCTATGATTTTATGTGTACAAGTCTCATTACTTAAAAAACTGCCAACATCCATCACACCTTTAGTTACTGTAGGTTAACAGGAGCAGTGCTATCAATATAAACAAAGAGATGAGCCAGATCACAGCTTCCCTAGTGATCAAACAGAATCCAAACACTTCAATGTTGTGGTAATGATGATACCTAGTGGCATCACCGAAAGCAGCATCTCCTGCCTTTTGACTGAAAACCATTAATGCCACAAGGAAAATCATCTAACATGTGTTACTGATTGTCAAGATCGTGTCTCCATGTCAAACCAGGAGTTTGGACTCCTTCTTCACGGTCTTCAGATGCTGCTATGAGTTAAAGTCCATTTTGGTTATTACTGGTGGTGGTTTTTTAGGAGCATCTCATGACACTGTTGACTGGTGCTTTGCTCAGCCAGGTTGTGGCTTAGCCAGGCTTTATGTCTCCCAGTGGCTTTCCCCAGTCCTGCTCTGCTCACAGTGCTGAGACGACAGCAGGGTGTGATGCCAGGTCTGTGACTGATGCTCTGGTGACCATCTGGCTTAATGCAAAACCTTACAAAAACCTATACACTCAAACAATTGTTCAGCCTGGAAAAGATCTGCAAGATCATCAAGTCCAAATATTCACCCAGCTGTCCCAAGGCCACTGCTGAATCCTGTTCCTAAGCTCCAGACCTACATGACTTACAGAGTCAGAAAAGCCCAAACCAGGCATTGCCACAAAAAAGCCATGTCTGAAAACATGCCCATGACTACCTAGTGGCCGTGGGCACTAGTGGTCTAGGGGTCTCCAGCCACTGGAGACATAACATAGGTCACTGCAGAGCTTTGCAACGTTTATTCCATTTTCCCAACCCCACTTTTCCATAGCAGGTGAGGCAGACACATCATCTCCATAAAACCCACCTGGACATGTGCCTGGGCAACTTGGTCTGGGTGATCCTGCTGTGGCAAGGGGTTGGAACTAGATGATCTCTAAGATCCTTTCCAGTCTAAACCATTCTGTGAGTCTATGACTTCATGGTGAACAACACAGACACTACACACTCTGAGTAAATACTCTTTGGTACTGTGACACAGCGGGTTTCATGCAGCACACTTGAGCAGAGGGATTTTCCCTGTGGTAGAAACAAACACAGGTTTAAGACACTTTATTCAAACCATGCTGAGGAACATGCTCATGGTTATGTCCTCAGCTCAGCATGCGGGAACCTGAGCTTAGGGCTCTGTGGCCAGGCTGCTCTGGGATGCAGGATGTTGTATTCCCAGCACACTTGTCACAGAATCACGGAGCTGGAAAAGCCCTCTGAGCTCAGCCAGCCCAGACCAGGACCTAACATCACCTCAGCAGCCAGACCAGGGTACTAAAGGCCAAAGCCAGGCTGTCCTTCAACACTTCCACAGATGGGGACTCCACCACTGCCCTGGGAAGTCCAGTCCAGGCTCTGATCACCTTTCCCTGAGGAAAGGCTTCCTAACATCTAACCTAACCCTCCCCTTCAGTCCCTGCCCTCTCATCCTGGCACTGGTTGCCTGGGGGAAGAGCCTGACCCCCATCTGATTACAACCTCCCTTCAGGTAGTTGGAGAGATGGAGAAGGTCCCCCGAGTCTCCTCCAGGCTAAATACCTACAGCTCCCTCAGCCTCTCCTCATTAGACTTTCTCTCCAGTCCCTTTCCTACCCTTGTTGCTCCTCTGGACTTGCTCCAGCCTCTCAATCATTTTCTTGAAGTGAGGAGCCCAGAAGTATACGTAGTACTTGAACCCAGCTCACAGTTGCCTTCCTGGGCTGATTTCCTGCTCTGAACTCTTTATTCTGAATAAGTGGAACAAACCTTGTGAGGAGCAGCTGAGGGAGCTGGTGCTGGTTAGTCTGGAGAGAAGGAGGCTGCGGGAAGACCTTCTTGCTGTCTGCAACTACTTGACAGGAGGGTGCAGAGAGGTGAGGGTTGGTCTCTTCTCTCAAGTCCCCAGTGATAGGACAAGAGGAAATGGCCTCAAATTGCACCAGAGGAGGATTAGGTTGGCCATGAGGAGAAACTTCTTCCTGCAAAGGGTCCTCAGGCCTTGGAACAGGCTGCCCAGGCGGGGGGCTGAATCACCATCCCTGGCCATGTTTCACATTTGTGGAGATCAGTAGCTCAAGGCAAGGGTTTAGTGGTGGCCTTGGGACAGATGGGCTTATGGTTTGTCTTGGTAATGTTTAAAGTCTTTTCCAACCTAAGTGATGTCCCTTCCAATCCCTAATGATTCCATGATTCTATGATTAGATGATTCTAAGTGAAAGTGATTTTAAAGTGCTTAAAGCTGTCAACTCAGCACAGAAAGCTGAACAACATAATTTTTTGGACAGTCTCATATGGAGGCTGAGTGTGGGGTACAGGGGCTCTGGAGAGGCCAAGGGATCAGGTCCCTTGGTGGGTCTGAGTTCCTGGTAAACCCCAGCCAGTAGACCCCAAGCTCTTGTACTCAGCCAATTCACACCAGAACAGATAACTCTCTGGATTGTTTGCTCTGAGACACAGACCAAGACACACAGGAACACATCCAGCTGGGTCTTCCAACGTCTCCAGTGAAGGAGACTCCACAACCTCCCTGGGCAGCCCCTTCCAGTGCTCTGTTACCCTCACTGTGAAGAAGTTCCTTCTCAGACTGATGTGGAACCTCCAATCTTCCAGCTGACACCCATTGCCCCTTGTCCTTTCACTAGATGACACTGAGAAGAGACTGGCTCCACCCTCCAGACACCCACCCCTTCAAATATTTGTAGACATTAATGAGGTCACCCCTCAGTCTCCTCTTCTCTAAGATAAAGAGACCCAGCTCCCTTCAGCCTCTCCTCATGAGGGAGGTGTTCAACCTCCTTCATTATCCTCGTTGCCCTACTCTGAACTCTGTCCAGCAGCTCCACAACCCTCTTGAACTGAAAGGCCTGGAACTGGACACAATATTCAGCCCTCAATGCTGTCTTCAACAGCAAACATCTTCACCGCCTCAGAGGGCTTCCTCCACCACAAGGGAATTGGGGGTGTGGAGAGCAAAACAATGCACATGTAGGGAAAAAAACATCAATTATGGTAAAAAATCTGCACCTTTGTGTCTTTTCAGCTGTTGAGCTGCATCACATCAAGTCACCACTGCTTTCCACAATGACCTGTGAGCCTGCTGCAAGACCTTTGCTGCTCCTACTGATCTTTGCCTTCCACCTCATGCAACTGGATCTAGGGGATCCTGCCGTGTCAGGGGGATTGGACTGGATGATCTTTCGAGGTCCCTTCCAAACTCTAATGCTCTGTGATTCTAATGTTCTGTGAAATTCTGTTTTGGTGTCAATGTAAAAGTCAAAAAGACTCCGGAAAAGACCTGAAAAGTTAAATCCATTCTGGTCAAGGCAAAGTAAGACAGAGGATGGTCCACGCCCGGCCCAAACCCGACCTGTGCTGCCAGCAGCACATGCATCTCTCCATGTAAGTAAGTTGCTCAAGCAATTTGGAGGATGTTAATTATTCTGAAACTACGTGACATGAAGAATAACTACAGAGGTACCTTGCCAACTTTGAGGCTCCTATTAACAAGTTTACTGAGAAATTTTAGATTTCATTAGTAGTTATTCCCAAAAGGCACTGGT
The DNA here is from genome assembly GCA_013400115.1 of Rhinopomastus cyanomelas. Classification (NCBI taxonomy): domain Eukaryota; kingdom Metazoa; phylum Chordata; class Aves; order Bucerotiformes; family Rhinopomastidae; genus Rhinopomastus; species Rhinopomastus cyanomelas. The sequence goes on along the minus strand of VXBP01003608.1, from coordinate 52,216 downwards.
CTGTGGAGACTCCGGCGGGATATGGTAACTTTCCTGTTGTCAGACATCTGTAGTTAAAGTCAGTAACCAATTACTGATCCTGCCTCTGACAGGTTTCTGCACATGCAGCCCTTCCATATGTTTTGACCCAAATCCACGTAGCTTCTCGTCAAAGCCACAAATTACAGAGATGAATTAAAAAATGAATTAAAGAGTAGAGTCTTCCATCTGGGCAAGAACAACGCCAGGTACCACTATAGGCTGGGGACTGACCTGTTGGAGAGCAGTGTAGGAGAGAGGGATCTGGGGGTCCTGGTGGACAGCACGATGACCATGAGCCAGCAATATGCTCTTGTGGCCAAAAGGGCCAACAGCATGGTGGGGTGGATCAGAAGTGGGGTGGTTAGCAGATCAAGTGAGGTTCTTCTCCCCCTCTACTCTGCCCTGGTAAGACCACATCTGGAGTATTGTGTCCAGTTCTGGGCCCCTCAGTTCAAGAGGGTTGTGGAGCTGCTGGACAGAGTTCAGAGTAGGGCAACGAGGATAATGAAGGAGGTTGAACACCTCCCTCATGAGGAGAGGCTGAAGGGAGCTGGGTCTCTTTATCTTAGAGAAGAGGAGACTGAGGGGTGACCTCATTAATGTCTACAAATATTTGAAGGGGTGGGTGTCTGGAGGGTGGAGCCAGTCTCTTCTCAGTGTCATCTAGTGAAAGGACAAGGGGCAATGGGTGTCAGCTGGAAGATTGGAGGTTCCACATCAGTCTGAGAAGGAACTTCTTCACAGTGAGGGTAACAGAGCACTGGAAGGGGCTGCCCAGGGAGGTTGTGGCGTCTCCTTCACTGGAGACGTTGAAGACCCAGCTGGATGTGTTCCTGTGTGTCTTGGTGTAGGCGATTCTGCTGTGTCAGGGGGATTGGACTAGATGATCTTTTGAGGTCCCTTCCAATCCCTAATGATTCTATGATTCTATGAAATGTTTGCAGACGGCTTTGCAATAATAAACCACAAACACGGCATCTTCCTCTATCCCAGGCTCTGTGTTATGATCACTGTGTTAGTATAGACTTGTTAAATATTTATACAGCTCAGGTGAAAACAAATTTCACTCGACGCTAACAGCCACCGTTCGCGGCAACGCTTGAGCTACCGGTCCCTTGCGTGGAGTGGAACAGCAGCTCGGAGTGCTTTTCTAAAGCAGGAACCAAAAGGCAAACCCTTAGCTCAGGTGTTTTATTTAACTGTGAATAAAAATCAGTATTCTAGCCAGGATACTCCTCTCTACCTGCACTAAACCCATCCCCGTGCCTGCAAAGCATATTCTGCATCGGGGAACTGATTTATTGAAAGAGCGGCATAAAATCCCATGTGCAAGCAGGAGCCTCTCTTAAATAAAAGAGAAGGATTGTGCTGGGTAAGCAAAACCTTACTGCATATGGAATAAAGGGATGAATAAGGAGAGCAGGATCCAGGCTGGATGGTGGTGGGATGCAGGTGAGGATAAGTTTGGGTCCACCACACCTGAGCTTGTATTTCCTCCTCAAACGGAATAAATAGAAAAAACTGAAATGAAAATCACCCCGTGTTTGCTCAGAAGTGGGGTGATAGCAAAGACACCTGTTTATGGATTCCTATATGACATTTCTCTGTATTTTTATTTATGTTTATAGCCACAGAGACAGTGAGCTTGTTTTGTAGAATTACTTCACACTGTCCTTTTCTCATTAATATCACTAAGGTTGGAAAGGACCTCCAGGATCAAGTCCAGCCTTCATCCCAACATAGAATCATAGAATCATTAGGGATTGGAAGGGACCTTGAAAGATCATCTAGTCCAATCCCCCTGACACAGCAGGATCACCTACACCAAGACACACAGGAACACATCCAGGTGGGTCTTAAACATCTCCAGTGAGGGAGACCCCACAACCTCCCTGGGCAGCCCCTTCCAGTGCTCTGTCACCCTCACTGTGAAGAAGTTCCTTCTCATATTGATGTGGAACCTCCAATCTTCCAGCTTATACCCATTGCCCCATGTCCTATCACTAGATGACACTGAGAAGAGCCTGGCTCTACCCTCCTGACACCCACCCTTCACATATTTGTAGACATTAATGAGGTCACCCCTCAGTCTCCTCTTCTCTAAGATAAAGAGACCCAGCTTCCTTCAGCCTCTCCTCGTAAGGGAGGTGTTCCACCTCTTTCATCATCCTCCTTGCCCTACACTCGACTGTCCAGCAGCTCCACATCCCTCTTGAACTGAGGGGCCCAGAACTGGACACAATACTCCAGATGTGGTCTTACCAGGGCAGAGTATATGGGCAGAAGAACATCTCCCTAACCCCTAGACCCATGGCCTCAAATGCTCTAGCTACTCAGGTTTTAAACACCTCCAGGGCCAGTATCAACATATACCCAACGTATTAAAATAAACTCAAAAACCATCTGCAGCGCCTCCCCCAGAGGCGGTTTAATACATCCATCCGCACACGTACGTAGATGCTTATGAATATCCGGCTGCTGTGAAAGTGACCCGCGATGTTATTCCACCACAATTTGCATTGTTGTAATAGGTTATTGACTGACTTTAGGTTTAAGGGACTAAGGTAGTATTTGGTAATGACTCTGCGCTACAAGTTTATTGCAGGCGCCCAAGGTTCATTCACCCCAAGCACTTCCATCGATAACCAATTTTTATACTTCTATCTCCTTCAAAAATTCCAGCCTAATAATCCCTGGCCTTCCTTGCCCCCCCCTTTTTTTTTTTTTTCCTTTTTTTTAATTATTTCAGTATCGGACTAACATTTCCCATGGAAATCAATATGGGTGAGATCCATTAGCCAAAAATCTGCAGCACTGCAATGCAAACATATTAAAAATATTGATCCTGTGGGCTACTGATGTTTTGATTGACTTTAATGTTTGTAAGCAGCAATAACAGAATTTCAATGACTGAAACAAACTTTTGATTAAAATTATAGATTTTTGAATTTTTTTTTCTTTTCCTCCATTTTACTGTTTCAAAGGGTATCGCAGGGTTTACTTGTTTGCTGCAAACGATCACAGTAGTAAATACTTACTCAGTTTCTCATTTGTAAATATTAAAGTGTGCCACATCCTCAAACACAGTTTCCATCACTTTTGATGCTTTTGGTTCACGGAAATCACAGAACATTAGGGATTGGAAGTGACCTTGAGAGATCATCTAGTCCAATCACCAGACACAGCAGGATCATCTAGATCAAGTCACACAGGAGCATATGTAGGTGGGTTTTAAACGTCTCCAGAGAATGAGACTCCACAACCCCCCTGGGCAGCCTGTTCCAGTGCTCTGTCACCCTCACTGGAAAGAAGATCCTTCTCCTATTCATGTGGAAACTCCTATGTTCCAGCTCACACCCATTGCCCCCTGATCTATCACTAGATGTGACTGAGCAGAGCCTGGCTCCATCCTCCTGACACCCACCCTTCACATATTTATCAACATTAATAAGGTCACCTCTCACTCCCCGCTACACCAGATGTGTAACAGCATGGGCAGGGAAAGGGTTGTTTAGCCTGGAGAAGAGGAGGCTGAGGTGAGACCTTATTGCTCTTTATAACCTACCTGACAGGAAGGTGTAGAGAGGTAGGGGTCAGCCTCTTCTCCCAAGTCACTAGCGCAGAGGAAATGGCCTCCTGTCGTGCCAGGGGAGCAGTAAGTTAGACATCAGGAACTTCCTGACTGAGTGGTCAGGGGTTGGAACAGGCTGCCCCAGGAAGGGGGAAATAATTGTCTCTGAAGGGATTCAACAATGAGTAGATGTGGCCCTAGGGAACAGGGTTTAGTGGGCAGGGTGGGGTAGGGTTGACATTGGACTTGATCTTCCAGGTCTCTTCCAACCATAATGATTATATGATTCTATTCTATGAAATGACTGCACAGGCTTACGGAAACTGCTCCACCACCCAGACATCTCCATTGCACTGCACTCCTACAGTTGGAGCCTGTGTGTAGACTCATGTGTGAACAAGCACCTGATAGCAGAGCTTTTACTTTATCAAGCTGGTGCCTGGCAGAGGGATTTGCCACCTGAGACTCATTCCAGGCTTCCATTTTCATGGTTCAATATTATCTCAGCTTAAGATACAACCCTTTGGCTGAACTGGATTTCATCCTGACCTTTCTCATTCATTTTCTTTGTGCTTTTTCACCCTACAGCTGCAATTCACTGAAGATAACAGCACAGGCAGAAGGCTATAGAGGAATCAAAATAAAGTCCACACAAATGGACCACGTCAGTTGTTCTGCTGGTTTAGCTTCTTTTATTGTTAACAACACTCTCCCTGCTGACGTTCATCTCACAAACTTCGAGGTTCAACATGGCCCATGTAGCCAGTAGGGAAGTATCACCTAGAGCAAGAATAACCAAGGGATGAGGCTCACTGAGATGCCTGGACGTTGGCAACAAGCAATAGAGATGTACTTGTGCATCATTTAACACAATGTCCATCAACAAGGTACAACTCCGGGGCAAAAATCCTCTGACAACGTCACTGCAGGGGTTAACTCTACCACTGTCCACTCCACAGACTGGAAGTCTCCAGTGGAGTGCAATGTCCAAAGGCCATGTGCTACTAACACCCCCACAATCCCCCTGGAAAAGCCCTGGGGACTAGACCCACAGATGTGGACCACAGAATCACAGAACATTAAGGATTGGAAGGGACCTTGAAAGATCAACCAGTCCAATCCCCCTGTCACAGCAGGATCCCTTAGATCCAGTTACGCAGGAACACGGCCAGGCGGGTTTTAACCATTTCCAGAGAAGGAGACTCCACAACAGTCCTGGTTCTGCTGTTGTGGTGGGGGTCATGGTCTGGTTAATCCTTGATGTCTGTTAATGCTGGTCACCACTTTAAGCAGACTAAGTCCATCAAAAAGCTTCATGTGGCAAGAGGACAGACACCCTGAGCTCTGTTGGGTATCCAGATGACCTGATCTAGCCAAAGGGACCTCTTCTCCCATTGTAGGACATGAACAAAAGAGCTTCATGTTAATTAGCAAATTCCTTTGGCAGGCAGAGCTTTTGTCTGCTGGTGCACCTCAAGATATTGGGTGCAATCAGGAAAAAGAAACTGCCCCTAAATAAGGAATGTTTTGGACAATTTCACCCCTCATGTAGACAAGGAGTTGGAGAAATTCTGCATGAGTAGGGACTGCTCATCCTTAATTATTCATAGAATCATAGAATCATTAGGGCTGGAAGACACCTCCAAGATCATCAAGTCTTGGAGAAGGGAAGACAACATGGTTTAATGTGCATGGTGGCAATGGGTTGATCATTGGAAATTATGATCTTGTAGGTCTCTTCCAACCTTAATGATTCTGTGATTCTAAGTCCAACCATCAAACCGACCCCACCCTGCCCACTAAACCCTGTTCCCTAGTGCCACATCTACTCATCTTTTGAACCCTGCAGGGATGGCAATCCCTGCCGTCCCGGCGCAGCCAGTTCTAACGCCTGACCACCCTGTCGGTGAAGAAAGAGTGGTCAGCTATCAACCATCTTTAGATTAAAGAAAACCCAAGCAATAATCAACTGGACAAACACTAAAGACCAATAAACTCAAGCGTGGACAGTTATGAATTTAACTACAGAAAGAAAAGAACATGGAGAACATAAAAGGGATTGGTAACTCCGCAAACTGTGTTCCTCTGCATCAGTACCGTAAACAACAGAGCACAGATTTATAATCCCAGAAACACCTCGTTCCCCAAGCTCTCACAGAACAGGCAGTCTCAGTACAAGGGTTTTGTGTACCCTGACAATATGTCTACACATGCTCTGAGAACTGCTCCAGGCGGGGGAGCATATTTCAAGGCTCGGCATACGAGTCTCGTGCAGATTCAGCTGCAGGGGCTGGATGTGCTGTTGGTCTCTTCTGTGCTTCTCCTGTTCCTCTGCTGGAATGATGGCCCCTGAGGCAGAACCAGCAGAAATAAACACATCCAGCAAAAATGGGTATTTTTTTCAGTTTAAGGTCTTGTAGGAATGTGCGAGATGCTTCTGGTAAAGAAGAGATGGTTGGCAAAAGGGATGGGCAAAGGCTGAGGCAGTTCAGCAGCCACCAGTCTATCTCCACATCCATTCACGGCCAAGAATATGAGTGATGAAGCCAGGCATTGGCCATGGAAATACACTGATTTCACATTTCACGTGCAACTTCACCAACATGAATACTTGCTAGGAGGTAGATGGATTGAGAGTCCTCCCAAGAAGGACTTGCGAGTGTTGGTAGATAAGAAGCTCAACATGAGCCAACAATCACAGAATCATTTAGGTTGGGAAAGACACCTGAGATCACCAAGTCATTAACTCTACCAAGGTCACCACTACAACACATCTCTGAGCACCACATCTCAAAGAACTTTGAATACCTCTGGCACGGTGATTCAACCCCCTCCCTGTTCCAAGGCCTGAGGACGCTTTGCAGGAAGAATTTTCTCCTAATGGCAGTCTAATCCTCCCTGGTGCAATTTGAGTCCATTTCCTCTTGTCCTGTCCCTTGTTCCTTGTGAGAAAGGACCAACCCCCACCTCGCTGCACCCTCCTGTCAAGCAGTTGCAGAAAGCAAGAAGGACTCCCCTCAGTCTCCTTTTGTCCAAACTAACCAGCCCCAGCTCCCTCAGATGCATCTCACAAGGTTTGTTCTCCAGACTCTTTGGCAGCTCCATTGCCCTTCTCTGGCCCTGCTCCAGCCCTTCAAAGTCCTTCTTGTACTGAGGTGCCCAAACTGAGCACAGCACTTGAGGTGTAGCCTCACCACCTTGAAATTGAATTAAATCAAGAGACGATGAAGGACAACATATAGAAAAAGTAATGTGTCTGGAGTGGCTCCTACCAAGCCATGAGAAGTGTATTAGTGACTTCACAGCAGGATCCTCTAGACCAAGTTACACATGAACATAGCCAGGTGAATTATAAATCTCTCCATAGAAGGAGACACCACAAAGACCCTGGGCAGCCCCTTCCAGTGCTCTGTCACCCTCACTTCTCACATTTATGTGGAACTTCCTTTGCTCCAGCTCAAACCCATTGTCCCTTGTCCTATCATTAGATGACACTGGCTCCGTCCTCCTGCCACCAACCCTTCACATAAACATTAATGAGGTCATCTCTGAGTCTCCTTTTTCCCAAGCTCAAGAGACCCAGCTCCCTCAGCCTTTCCTCATCAGGGAGATGTTCCACACCCTTCAATCATGAAGGTTAGAAAAAACCTCCAAGACCATCAAGGCCAACTGTCCACTCTACAACCCAAAACCACTAAAGCATCTCTGGAAGCTTCAGGTTTTTGGGAATTTCTGAAAATTAAACCATCTGTGGCAGGTACTGCACTTGCAGAGCAACCACATGCTACCTTTGTAGGGCCAAGATACCCTTCTCCCATTCAATCCTAAACAAATAATAAGCAAAGGAGCAAATTCAAATGCCACTGCACGGACTGAACACTGCACCAGTCTGCACTACAAAGCACCAAACAAAATGCTCAGAAGTGTCGAAACGATCTGCAGGTTTTCGGGCTCATTTTTTTTGCAGTTACTTATGTTGTGTTTAACGTTAAGACTGAAACAGGAAAATAACTTCAGCAAATGTCATGTAAAAAAGGTTATGACACAAGGAAAAGATAAAAAAACCAAACCCCAGAACAACTTTTTGTCACTAAAGCATATGCTGTGCCCCACTGCAGCTAGGAGTCACACACTGAGAGTGAGTGTTCTGTTGAGAATTACTATTTTCAAGCATGGCTGGTGATTTTGGACAGTAGCACTTGAGAAACCTTCAATCTGGCAGTTTTCTCACTGCGCATTTACTAAAGCATTCCCACTGTCCAAACTCTCAGGAGTTTGCGTATCTGACCTTGTGGCAAAGAAAAGGGAAGGAAAAGGAAAAGGGGAAGGGGAAGGAGGAGAAGGAGAAGGAGAAGGAGGAAGAAGGAGAAGGAGAAGAAAGGATAAAGAAGAGGGAAGGGGAAAGGAAGAATAGAGG
>VXBP01003608.1:26241-37810 GCA_013400115.1 Rhinopomastus cyanomelas | reverse complement strand
CCCTGGGGCACTCCACTAGATACAGGCCTCCAACTAGACTCTGTCCCATTGACCACCACTCTCTGACTCCTACCCTGTAGCCAGCTTACGATCCACCTCACTACCTGAAAATCTTGGCCACACTGCCTCAGTTTGTCTGCCAGGATGCTGTGAGAGACTGTGTCAAAAGGCTCATCTACTTTCCTGCCGTAACTATACTCCTGCTAATCACAGCACACCACTACAAATTTTGATGGGGACAGTGCGGGCAGAAGGTTGTCTGAACTGGATGTCCAGCTATGTCACATTCCCTGAGATGTTATAGAACACATGGGATGTATGAGACTGCCCCACAACCCATGTTAACGATGCTTGTGATGATAATTAATTATGGGAGCTTCTGTCAGAGAAGAATGATGCTGATTAGAGGCACCACTGATTGAAAAACAGTTGGACCCTTACAGTAAAAGAGGTGTATGCTCTACAGAGTGGAAAATCTGGATGCAACTTATTACCTTCATTCAAGATTAGTAGATCAAGTTTTCCTTATATAAACATCATAGATAAGTGTGGGTCAGGGAAATTTAAAACTCACTGAAAGCAAAATGGATGAGAATAATAGAATTGTTTAGGTTGGAAAAGATCTTTAAGCTCATCAAAGCCAACCCTGAACCAAATTGTCCTATCCCACCACTAAACCCTGTCCCTGAGCACCAGATCTCCACAACTGTTAAACACGGCCAAGGACTGAACTAGATGATCTTTTGAGGTCCCTTCCAATCCCTAATGATTCTATGATGGTCACTCAACCCCTCCTTGTGCAGCCTGTGCCAAGGGCCGAGGACCCTTTCCAGGAAGAAGTTTCTGCTCAGGGCCAATCTAAACTTCTGGTGCAGCACGAAGTGCCCTAAACTTAATGCAAACACAAATTTCCTGGCAAACTACAGAAATGAATCAAAACACAGGGGCAATGACACTCTGCAAGGAGCCAGTCTTTGTGCCTCAAATTATTTGGTATGTAGGCAAAACATGAAAATACAATGAATCCCACTTATCCCACCTGGAGACATGTTTCTCAGATGAACATGGTGCATCTGCCAGAGGAGATCACCAAACTTTTGTAAGATGTTCATTATAGTCAGTCCAGCACAGAGCCACAAAATGATGGAGTGGAACATTTCCCTGATTAGCACGTGAGCAAGGAGCTGGGTCTCTTGAGCTTGGGAAAAAGGAGACTGAGGGGCAACCCCATGAACATTGATGAATATGGAAAGGGTGGGTTTCAGGAGGATGGAGCCAGGCTCTGCTCATATCTAATGCTAGGACAAGGGGCTGGAATAGATGAGGTTCCACATTAACATGAGAAGGAACTCTTCTCAGTGAGGGTGACAGGGCACTGGAAGGGGCTGCCCAGGGGAGTTGTGGAGTCCCCTTCTCTGGAGACATTTCAAACCATCCTGGCAGTGTTCCTGAGACTGGATGTAGGGGATCCTGCTGTGTCAGGGGGATTGGACAGGATGATCTTTGGAGGTCCCTTCCAATCTCTAATGTTCAGTGACTCTGTGACAGTGAAGGGAAGCATTAATTCCTTTATTCCAAGCAAGCAATGAGAACACTAATGAGAAATAACAAAAAACCCAATAGTTTTACAACCCAGTGAGGTCTTCCTGTGTGTCTGTAGAGAAATCAGAAGTGAGGCAGCAGCATGACAAGGTGACGCTACCTCAAACCAATAAAACCAGTGCTCCCTGCTCGTAGCCTGCTTTTAGTTTTTTAAGAGAGAACTCAATGAGCGCAGATAAAATGCAGAGAGGGCTGTAATCCCCTGGAGTGATCTTGTCACAACATGCGTTACCGCCGCCGTACACTCTTACCTTTGCACTGTGCTGTGTGTAACGAAGCAACATAATTAACCACTGGTAGGTAGTGTTTATGTTAGTTCTCAAAAGGTTAAGAAGCTGATTATAGCTAAAATCAGCTTTGCCTGGGGCTTTAGTGGCTCTGTGTAATCAAATTAGACAAGCAGGGCACAGTGTCACCTAACACAAACCAGTGGCACTTTCTTCTCTGCCTTGACCTTTTTCATCAGGCGAGCGAGTCAGGTTTTAGCTTGTTCCAAACATTCTGAACAGATTAGTTCCCAACAAGCTCTGAGCGATAAGCCACGTCATTTTCATGAGTGATGCTGTGAGCCTGCACTCAAGAGGTCCTTCAGGAATCGTGTTCACTTTGCTTCACCCCAAAATAACCTCTGGACTTGATTGTTTTTTCTCACTCAGGCTGCATTCATGAGGTTCGTCGAGAATTGTGACAACTTTGCTCCACCCATAAAACCTCTCATATTTTTTTTGTTTTTCTATGAGGAGGTTGAAAAAGGTTTCAGAAGGTGAATGGCAATGTCCTGGTTTGAGGGTTAAAGGCGGAACCCTCCAGAACAGATTGTTAGATTCCCCTCCCACCAATACAGGAAGGGAATATAAACAGGTTTGAAAATGTCAAAAAGTTGTAATTTTATTCAAAACGAAGTAAATTCAAAAGAGGAAAGAAAATACCAACAGGAATGCAGGGAGATGGTGTGAGGGAAGAACTATGTACAGAAGGCAATTTAGTGTAATTATGGCCTCCAGTCACTAGGGGACTCTCGCCACGGCGCGGCAGCAACAGGCGCTTGCTCCCGGCTGCTTTCACGTCTGCACTGCGCTGGAAAGGAAGGGAGGAAAAAAAAATGGCGCGGGCCAGTTGCGCGCCCCTCTCCCACGTGCACCGGGGGCCTGGCTATCGGAACCCTGCTGGTGCCCGCCTGGCAACCGCGCACCCAAAAAACCCACAGCCCACCTTCCCCCCGCAAAACAGAACCACACTCAGAACTAGTCCGAGACAAAACAAAACGCCCCAAAGCGTGAGACAGGCCCCCTCCCAATCCACCAACAACTGCTGACAAAAACTTAACACAGGGTAGCGTGCAGGAGAAGTCAGGTGGGCTGGGCAGCAGGTCAGGGCACGGGAACCGTGGGTCCTCTCTCCTCCCCGGCTGGCCGGAACCACACCGTCCCCGCCTCCCTGCTGGCTTTTTATTCCATGGTCCACCAGGACCCTCCTACTGTGGGGTAGAGGGGAGTGGTTTGGGAGATACACAAGTTCTTCTGCGTCCTAACCCAGCACAGGCAATGACTTCAAAAGCCAGAGTATCTTTAGCCGCTGTCTTTGTGTTGGACGTTTTATCCCCTTTTCTAGGGTGGCAGAAGGGTCTCTCCAATCTCACAGCAAACAGTTAACTTCATAAACATGGTGGATAGATAGTATTTATAAGAAATGGCAGGTTACCCACTCAGCAGAGTTGCTCAAGCTCTCTACGTAGCCATGATTCTGTGGACCACAGAATCACAGAACTTTAAGGATTGGAAGGGACCTCGAAAGATCATCTAGTCCAACCCCACTTCTACAGCAGGATCACCTAGATTCAGTCACATGCGAATGTGTCCAGTGGGTTTTAAACATCTCCAGGGAAGGACACTCCACAATATCCCCTCTGGTCTGCCCAGAGCTTTGGGATGGCCACCACCAAGGAGAAGTGACTACCTGATGCTTGGGCAAGAGGTAATGAATTTCAACACATGGCTATAAAAATCCACCTGTGAATTTTGAGGTCCCTTCCAACCCCTAATGTTCTGTGATTCTGTGTGTAATTACCAGGAGAACTGCAACGCCAAGTCCAAAGGGGGAAAATCCCACCCCAAACCATCAGAACAGGAGAATTTTCTCAATGTGTGTTTGTCTTCCACATCATGGAAGGAGATCCACTGATTTTCCCCACAATATAAACTGTCTTTGAGTCACACATCCTAACAAGAGCTTTCACATTTACTCAAAATATGAACAAAACCGTCCTCAGACAGTTAGATTTAAGGAATTACCTCTCAAGACGTGATATTTAGTATCTTTGGATGAACGTTGTACAATGACCTATTAATTTTAGCAGCTAGATTTTAGATTCAAGCCTAATCTGTGTGCCCAATGGCACTGAATCATAAAACTAGGCTGGAAAAGACCTCTAAGACCAAGTCCAACCATGAATCGAACTGTCCCAAGGCCACAGCTAAACACTGTCCCTGAGCTCCCAATCTACACGAGCTACAAACCACTTGCCCAAGCACAGCAGACTGACCATTTATGATGAGTCTGAAGCTAGGCTGGAGTGATGGGCTGAGCTCAATTGCATGAGGTTTAACAAGGCCAAGTGCCGTGTCATGCACTTTGGTCCCAACAACCCCCAGCAACGCTACAGGCTTGGAGAAGAGTGGCTGGAGAGCTGCCTGGTGGAGAAGGACCTAGGGGTGTTGATTGACAGCCGGCTGAACATGAGCCAGCAGTGTGCCCAGGTGGCCAAGAAGGCCAGTGGCATCCTGGCCTGTATCAGAAACAGCGTGACCAGTAGGAGTAGGAAGATGCTATAACTACATTCCACACCTTCAGGAAACTTGTGCAGTCTTCTCCAGGCCAACCCAGTAGCTAAATAAGTCAAAGCCCAAGCTCAGATCACAGAATCACAGAATATCAGGGACTGGAAGGGAACTCGAAAGATCATCTAGCCCCATCCCCTCACCACAGCAGGATCCCCTAGATCCAGTCACACAGGAATGCATCCCAGTGGGGTTTGATGCCAACGTTCAATCAAATCAAGCTCCAAAACCCTGTTTTACTGAGCACAGCGATAAGCAGAGTAAGGATGTGCAGTGCAACCCATCATAAATACTGCATGCCCAGCACTGAAATCAAGGAGGCAACTTGCTGCTGCTGACAGTGAACTTGAGTGAGGGAGAGTGGGATTAAATGTGGAGACTATTTGCACTGATTTTGCATCAATATCCATATTAATGCTAACACAATATTGTGCCATATTTGGGGACAGCCCTCAGCTCACAGTCTCTCTGGTGGATGAAATATCACTTGCAAAGCTCCAGGAAATCATTCAGCAGCTTTAGGCAAAGTCAAGCATTAAATCAGATGAAAAATTTGGGAAAAAGAGGTAAAAAATTACCAAAAAAAAAAATCACATCAGAATTAACAACAAAAGACCTTGTGTGGGGAAAGAATAACTATTCTGGATCAATTTCTCTTTCTTCATTTAGATGAGGGAATATTTTTTACATGCTTGATAAAAGCTCTGGATGGTGACAGATCAATCCACCTGTGGCTGCTGGTGCCTCTGCTTCCAAGACAACATTATTTGTCTGTGGGTGCAAACTACAAGCTGTGAAAACGCTGCTCCAACCACACAAATAAAAACATGGCTGCGGTGAAGGCAGAAATGAGCAGAAACCAGGACCTTCCCACATCAATGAGTAGCAGAGCTCTCAGAAATCAAATCGAGACAATCTGACAACAAGTGATGTAAATGTTTGTACTTCTATCTCACCTGGAACTTCTATACTTTCCATTAAGGACAACCTTTATGGATCAACAGACGAAGCAACATAAAAGGTCCTCACTTCTCTTGAGCCCTGAGCTGTCTGGCAATGAAGACACAAGGGATGGGGCGATATGGGAACCACAGGGTCTGGCATCTGGGAAAGAACAACCCTAGATACCAGTTGGGGACTGACATGTTTGAAGAGCAGTGTGGACAGCAGGATAGCTAGGAGGCAGCCATGGGCCTTTGTGGCCAAGAAGGACAATGGCATCCTGGGGTGGATTAGAATAGGGGTGGTTAGCAGATGAAGAGAGGTTCTTCTCCCCTACTACTCTGCCCTGGTGAGACCACATCTGGAAGATGGTTCAGTTCTGGGCTCCTCCACCCCAGAAGGACACAGAACTGGTGGAGAGAATCCAGTGCAGAGACACAAAGATGATGAAGGGAAGACAGAGCCCTGGAAGGGGCTGCCCAGGGGTGTTGTGCAGTCTTCTTCTCTGGGGAAGTTTAAAACCCGCCTGGACGTGTTCCTGTATGACTGCATCTAGGTGATCCTGCTGTGCCAGAGGGATTGGGCTAGATGATCCCTGTGTGACGGTGGACATGTTCCTGTGCGAAGGGATTGGACTAGATGATCTTTCGAGGTCACTTCCAATCCCTAACGTTCTGTGATTCTGTGACTAGAGATAAGACCAGAGGATGCGGTATCAGGTTCAGGTTAGACCTTAGGAAAAACTTCTTCCCAGAAAGAGTGGGGAGGCCTTGGAACAGGCTGCCTAGGGAAGGGGGGTAGGCACCATCCCTGGAGAAGTTCAACAAACAGGCAGACATAGTGTTTCAGGAGATGTGTTAGTGTTTGGGAGCTGTAGGGTAGACAGTTGGAATTGATCATCCTGAAGGTCTTTTCCAATATAAATGATTCTACGATTCTATGTGAGACCCACCAAAATCACTGGGAATCTTTACTGGCAGCTGAATCAGGCCTCCAGCTGCCAAAAGAAATGTGCAAGGTTCCTAATCCATGATCAGTTCGTAAGCTGCACCTAATGCCTGGGTCTAAGTCCCACAATCAGTAGCAGGAAACTCAACATCGTGAACATTCAGGGCACACCTGGAGTAAAACAAATCCTATCTCACAGCTCAGGCAGGAACTACTATCAGAGTGCAGCAGAGCACTGAGCTTTAGGAAATACTCAACCAACCATCACCTTGTGAGTGTTTGGTTTTAAAGGACTTTACAGAACGAGCTTCATGCTGGGAAGGGAGCAGATGTCACTAATGGACCAAGCTGCGTAAGTGCCCGTCTAGACTTCTGCCCTCCAATCACCCAACTAACAGACATTTCAATGTAAACTGCAGAGTAACGATGACTTCTTGAGGTTCACCTACTGCAAAACTCCAAAGTGACACCTGCGCCTGTGGCACAAGTGTTTTGAGATGTTGATTGCATTGAGTTTAACCTCTGATGTAATAGCGCTGATGACCTGAAGAATCAATGACCCATCCAAAGATGGGAACAAAACATCACCTGTCATACAGCCACAGCGTCACAGACTGGTTTGGGTTGGAAGGGAGTTCAGACCTCACACAGCGCCAACCCCTGCTATAGGCAGCGACACTTCTCACCAGACCAGGTTGCCCAGTGCCCCATCCAGGCTGACCTTGAATGGCTCCACCACCTCTCTATGCAGCCTGTTCCAGGGATCTTCCACTCTCAGATTCAACAACTTGTTTCTCCTGTCCAGCCTCCATCAGCACTTTTCCAGCTTCAAACCACAACCCTGTACCCTATCATTCCCTGCCCTTGTGAACAATCTTCCCCAGCCTTCTGACAGCCCCTTTCACTTGTTGGAAGATTGTTCTAATGTCCCCCTGGAGCCTTCTCCTCTTCAAGCTGAATCACAGAATTATTAGGGATTGGAAGGGACCTTGAAAGATCATCTAGTCCAATCTCCCTGCCACAGCACCTAGACCAAGTTACACAGGAGTACATCCAGGTGGGTCTTAAACATCTCCAGTGAAGAAGATCCCACACGTCCCCTGGGCAGCCTGTTCCAATGCTCTGTCTGTCCCCACAGCAGAGGTGCTCCAGCCCTCTAAGCATTTTCATGGCCTCCTCTGGACTTGCTCTAACAGGTCCTCATCCTTCTTGTGTTGGGGGCTCCAGAACTGGATGCAGCACTTCAGCTTTGGTCTCACCAGGGCAGAACTGAAGGGCAGAATCTCCTCTCTCAATCTGCTGGCCACACTTCTTTTGATGTATGTTATGTGGGTTTTATTTTTTGGCCATAAAAATAACATGTCTGAGTCTGCAAATGAATTTCATACTGTCTACTGTATTCATGGCAGCAACAGCAAACATCATCTAAAAAAGGTTATGGTATTAACCAGGAGGATTATGTCTCTGTTAAGCTGTGAGTAGGCACCGTAAGCTCATATTGCAGGTTGTAGGCCTTGTAGAATCATAGAATCATTAGGGATTGGAAGGGACCCCGAAAGATCATCTAGTCTTATTCCCCTGACACAGTAAAATCACCTAGACCAAGTGTAGCGGGTTGGGGATTCTCCACTAATTTTAGCAAGTAAGGTCTCGATGACATCTCGGACAAATTTGCCAGACAATGAATGGCTTAGGATACTGGATAAAAGTTTATTAACCTAACTGTATACAGACAAAGAAAAAAGGAAACAAAAAGAATAAAACAAATAAAAACCAGCAAGTTGGTGCACACNACCACAACGTTACCAAAATGCTGAAGCTGCGCTGTGGGAGGTGGCTGCACTCGATCTTGCTTTTCCCAGATCGCCCGGATCATGGTGTCAGGTTCAGGCCCGAGGCAAAAGGGCTGCGCGGAGCAGGGGGCACAGCGGCACAAATCAGGAACACATCCAGGTGGGTTTTAAACGTCTCCAGAGGAGACTCTGCAACCTTCCAGGGCAGCCCCTTCCAGTGCTCTGTCACCTTCACTGGGAAGAAGTTCCTTCTCACATTTATGTGGAACCTTCTATGTTCCAGCTTACACCCATTGCCCCTTGTCCCATCACTAGATGACATTGAGAAGAGCCTGGCTCCATCCTCCTGACACCTGCCCTTCACAAATTTGCCTAAAATAAAAGGATTAAGGTGACAAGAAATGTCCTGCTCCCTTTTTTTCACATAAGAACTGTCATATGTTTCATGAAGTATTACTTATGAGATGTGGCTCACTAAATCAAAGCAGTTATCCGAATACATAACTATTCATAATATTGAGATATATATTATAATCAGTTATCACAGAGCAGGGTTTTCATGTCACAAGGCAGGAACACAATGTCTGCTTAAATTATCCTTGTCCTTATCACCGCTTGGGTAAACAATCAGCACCTGAACGTTAGCAGTTGCTGGCTTTTGCTTTTAATAAACAGATAACAATCATGATGCATTTAAAATGAGTCACTTAGTTGTCCCTGTGCATTAACATGACGAGATTAGTTGCTGACACTGGTTAGCAGGAAATGACAAGCCCTCTCAACAGAAATTTTGCTGTCTTCCAGATATAGCCATGTGGCTTGACGGGAGAAAGATTAAAGTGTAAATCTACTGTGAAAAGGGCCTCTAAAAATGGCATTGTGGAGCCCCGTTCTCTTGATTATCTCACAGGTTGGGGAACGAATCTTCTTCTCAGTTCAGAGCTAGCTGGAGCAGCCAGAAAACTGTTAAAGTAGCAACTCGAGGGCAAGGTGCTAAGAAGGCAAATACGATGTAAATTTAACCTCCATGTGTTGCAAATAAATGTGATTTATGTGGCAAAGAAGAAAAGTTAAAATGAAGTCTGTACCACTGCTAGTTTTCCCAATTCTTCCTTTGTTGCTCAACCACAGTCAGAAGAAGGAATTTGATGAAACTGTTGTCCAGATCTGGGCCGTTCAGTTCAGGAGGGACATGGAGATGCTGGATCCAGCGTAGAGCAGCAAGGATGATGCAGGCAGTGGAGCAGCTCCCTTATGAGGAGAGGCTTAGGGAGATGCGTCTCTTGAGCTTGGAGGAGACTGAAGGGTGACCTCATTAATGACTATAAATATGTGAAAGGTGGGAGTCAGGAGGATGGAGCCAGGCTCTTCTCAATGTCATCTAGTGATGGGACAAGGGGCAATGGGTGTAAACTGGAACATAGAAGGTTCCACATAAATGTGAGAAGGAACTTCTTCACAGTGAGGGTGACACAGCCCTGGAACGCGCTGTCCAGGGAGGTTGTGGAGTCTTCTTCACTGGAGACATTTAAGACCCACCTGGATGTGTTCCTGTGTGACTTGGTCTAGGTGATCCTGCTGTGTCCTATCCTAGGATAGGACTAGATGATCTTCTGAGATCTCTTCCAATCCCTAATGATTCTATGATTCTATGAAATTGCCTGCAAAGAGAATTGATAAGCCTGAGTCACAGAATCATAGGGTGGAAGGGACCTCCAAAGATCATCTACACAAACCTGTTTATTGCAGGAGCAAAAAACAGGACCATCACTCACTCACAGATTGCCCAGAGCCCAATTCAGCCTAATGTGTCCAGAGAAATTCAAGTGGTGAGAATGTGGTGATCTATAAAAACACCATCACTTATTCACAGAATCACAGAACATTAGGGATTGGAAAGGATGTCAACAGATCATCTGGTTCAATCCCCCCAGCACAGCAGGATCATTGAAACAATGCTGATAAATCTCATAGAACCATGGAATAGTTTGAGTTGGAGGGATTGTCAAAGCTTGTCTAGACCAACCCACTTGCAGTGCGTAACGGCGTTTCCAACCACAGCAGGTTGCTCAGACTGAGCTTGAGTCTTCACAAAAATCACAGAACATTAGGGATTGGAAGGGACCTCGAAAGATTATCCATTCCAATCCCCCTGCCACAGCAGGATCCCCTAGATCCAGTCACACAGGAACATGGCCAGGCAGGTTTTAAACATCTCCAGAGAAGGAGACTCCACAACCCCCCTGGCCAGCCACTTCCAGTGCTCTGCCACCCTCACAACAGAGAAACCACTATTGAACAGAGGTGATACTGGTGGAAGGTCCTACAGCTATTCAACATTGTGGGAGGGAAATGTAAGTCCACTACTGGTAACGATTCCATAAACGTGAAGGTGATCACGATGGTTATTAATGAGAAAGAAGATGGTGGCGGTTTTTGGTACTAGTATAGGTACCAAATATTGGGTACTAATATGGGGCTTTTGGTGGTTTTTTATTTCAAATGCTAGTTGTAATGTTCCATAACAATAGAACTAAGAGGAAGAGCAGACTCTCTAGAAAGGGTATTGCTGGACAAGCTCCTCCTAAAGTGACCCTCTACAGCGTGGCGTTAAAAGGGTCAAGCATGACTGTTGGCTAACAAAATGGAAGCAAGTCGGGTAGCAAAGGTTTGAAGTCTGTGCATGGTATTAGTGAGACGGAAACAGGTCTGCTTCAAAGAAAAGATGTTGAAAGACTGGAGACGCCACAGAGAAGTGTATGAAAGCATTCAAAACCTCAAGTAATTAACTTTCAGTGGGACTTAAAGAACTCAATCTATTCTGTTCCTCAAAAGAAAGTTGAGTGTTGACTTGATTCCAGTATCTAATTCACACGGTGGAAAAAGCAAATGTACTAGATGTCTCTCCAACTTAGTAGAAAAAGGTGCAGCGAGAACTAATGGCTGGAAGCTGAAACCACACAAACTCAAAACAGAAATGAGCCACTGCTCTTAGGAGTTTGACAGATTACAAAGGGTGGGAAGCGATGGATTCCTCATCTCCTGAACCCTTCCAGCCAAGGCTGAATGACTTCATGGAAGACACATTTTAACCAAAGGCAAGTTTTAAATTTCAGTGTAAGAACACCTGGTCAAACGCTAAAGGTCTGTATTGTGGTGGCTTCAGGACCACAATTTAATATCAAAGAAAGGAAAGCAAAGCAGTGAGGTCTCAATGGCATCTCGGATAAAATTCACCAGACAACTGATGGCTTAGGCAAACTCCAGAAAGATTTATTAACAGTAACTATACACAGAAAAGGTTATGCAAGACGGTGCATACAAACTGGAAACTCTGTCATCAATGCCCTCACAGAACCTGAGAAAATAGAATGGTAAACCACTCCAGTTTGGGCCTTGGATCTTCTTCTAATTTAGAGACCTGGGAAGGAAAGCATGTCAGTCCAG
>VXBP01003608.1:5651-25087 GCA_013400115.1 Rhinopomastus cyanomelas | reverse complement strand
CCCAGGCAGGTTGTGGAGTCTCCTTCACTGGAGATGTTTAAGACCTGGATGTGTTCCTGTGTGACTTGGCCTAGGTGATCCTGCTGTGTCAGGGGGATTGGACTTGATGATCTTTCGAGGTCCCTTCCAATCCCTAATGATTCTATGATTCCATGCCAGCTTTACTGATGCAATGGCTTCATAGAATAGAATGAGAGAATCATTCAGGGTGGGACCTGAAGATTCTTGGGACCTTGGGATCATTGAATCCAACCACCAACCCTATTCTACAAGGTCACCCCTAAAACAGATACCCCAACACTATATCTAAGAGACTTTTACGCTCATCCAGGTATGGGGACTCAACAACCACCCTGGGCAGCCCAGTGCAGTGTCTGGCCACTCTCTCCAGAAAGAATTTCATCCTAATGTCCAGTCTAAGCCTCCTCTGTTGGAGCTTGAAGCCCTCCCCTCTGCTTCTGTTGCTAATTCCCTGTGAGAAGAGAGCAGCACCAGCATCTCTGCAGTGTCCTTTCAAGGTAGCTGCAGAGAGCAATGAGGTCTCCCCTCAGCCTCCTCTTCCTCAAACTAAACAGCCCCAACTCTTTCAATCTTTCCTCATCCAAAGTCTTCCCCAGCTTTGTTGCCCTCCTCTGCACTCACTGCAGCAGCTCGATGTTCCCCTAGTACTGAGATGCTCAAAACTGGACTAAGTACTCAAGGTGCAGCCTCTCCAGTGCTGAGGGCAGGGGGACAATTAGCTACCTACTCCTGCTGGACACACAGTTTCTAGCCCAGGCCAGGATGCCACTGGCCTTCTTGGCTACCTGGGCACCCTGCTGGCTCAGATTCAGCTGCCTGTCATTTAGAACCCCCAGGTCCTTCTCTGCCAGACTGTTCTCCAGCCACAATACCCCCAGCCTGTAGTGCTGCAGGGGACGCAACTTGGAACACAAGGATGAACCTTAAGGCTCAAACCCATGAAGTACTCCATGAAAACTCACCGAGACCTCATTCAGTATTGTTGAACTGGAGCAGGTAGATATTTCAGTGTAGATGACGTGAGAATGAGCCTTCTCTTCCAACCTACAACAAACACACTTGCACCATGCTTTATGTCACCAGTTAACCAGTAACGAGCAAGGTGTGCTACCTGATGGAACCTTGCCTACATGCACCGAGAGCCTGGGAAGGTGTAAAAAGGTGGTGATGTAAGGAAATCTTTGAGTGCCATCATAAAAAGCAAGAGAAGCCTATTTCTGCAAGGGCAGACATTCTGATATGCCCTGGAGAAAAACACCAGTTGAGATCCACACTCACACAATAACAGACTCATACAATCATGGAATCACGTAGATAGAAGAGAACTGTTCCTGCAGCACTGCCAGGTCCCCACTAACTCCACCCTCACCTCCTTCCACATCTCCACAGCTTTGCAACCCTTCCAGACATGGGGACTCCCCTACTGCCGTGGGCAACTTAGGTCAGGCCTGGGGAACCCTTGTGGGAAAGAAATTACTCCTCAGGGCCGACCTCAACCTCCCCTGGTACAACCTGAGGCTGTTGACTAGTGAATGCAGAAATAGTAATTTTGAGCAAAATGGGTGAATTGCCTAATCTGCCTTACTGCTGGAAGCTCAGGGCTTTGTGCTTAACTTCATATATTGACGGAGTTATTGGACATCAACTTGCTGTCACAAAGGAATGATGTCAGAAAATGGCCCGGAATGGTCTTCATGGTCTTCACCAAACAGATTAAAGAATGAAAACTTGAAAAGCATCGGTAAACTGGGCTAAAAGCTGCTGATGGGATGAGCCAGGTATTGTCTCTATGCTTAATATGCTTGATGGTTGTTTCTGCCTTGTTTGTAGTGAGTGAGATGCATAAATAGAATCATAGCATCATAGAATCATTAAGGATTGGAAGGGACCCTGAAAAATCATCTAGTCCAATCCCCTGCCACAGCAGGATCACTTCCCTGGAGAAGTTATGGAATCAGAATCACTCAGGCTTGGAAGGGACCACAGGATCATCCAGTTCCAACTCCCCCACCAGGCTGGGACATCCCAACCTAGGTCAGGCTGGCCAGAGCCCCATCCAGCCCGGCCTTAAACACCTCCAGGGATGGGACTCCAACTACCTTCCCGGGCAACCCATTCCAGGCTTTCACCACTCTCATGGTGAAGAACTTCCTCCTCACATCCACTCTAAATCGACCCATCTCCAGCTTTGCTCCATTCCCCCTAGTCCTGTCACTATCTGACATCCTAAATAGTCCCTCCCCAGCCTTTTTGTAGGCCCCCTTCAGATACTGGAAGGCCACAAGAAGGTCACCTGGGAGCCTCCTCTCCTCCAGACTGAACACCCTCAGCTCCCTCAGTCTATCCTCATAGGAGAGATGCCCCAGCCCTCTGATCATCCTGGTGGCCCTCTGCACTCTCTCCAGTACGTCCACATCCTTCTTGTAATAAGGGCTCCAGAACTGGACGCCGTACTCCAGGTGGGGTCTCACCAAATATATAAGAGTGGAAGTGTGAGGAAGAATTAAGTAGGTAGAGGCAAGCTGGCCCTTCCCTGTTGCTGTCACCAGCCCCACTCATGCAATTACCGCTGCGCATAGACCCTGCAGTGTTGCGGAGCCTGTTTAACCTCACTGGAAATCTTCCTGTTTAACCCTCAGGATCTGCTCAGCATGGGAGGCATCTGCCACTAGACAAGGCTCTTCTAAGGAAACAGACAACTGAACTAGCAGAGCAACTGGCACAGAATCACAGAATCATCATGGCTGGAAAGGACCTCCAGGGTCATCAAGTCCAACCTTTTCTCCTAGTATCTAACTGCTAGACCATATCCCTAAGCACCATGTCCTCTCGTTCCTTAAACACCTCCTGGGCAATATATTCCAGTACCTAACCTCCCTCTCAGTAAACAATTTCTTTCTAACATCCAATCTAAACCTCCCCTGACGCAACTTGAGGCCATTTCCCATCATCCTATCATCACTAATTTGAGAGAAGAGACCAACACCAGCCCTGCTACAACCTCCTTGAAAGTAGTTGTAGAGGGCAATAAGGCCCCCT
The DNA here is from genome assembly GCA_013400115.1 of Rhinopomastus cyanomelas. NCBI lineage: Eukaryota > Metazoa > Chordata > Aves > Bucerotiformes > Rhinopomastidae > Rhinopomastus > Rhinopomastus cyanomelas. The sequence continues at coordinate 22,027 of VXBP01003608.1, read as the reverse complement.
CTCAGTCGTCTCTTTTCCAGACTAAACAACTCCAGCTCTGTCAGCCTCTCCTCATAGGGCATGTCCTCCTGCCCCTTCACCAGCTTGGTTGCCCTTCTCTGGACTCACTCCAGCACCTGTACTGTGGTGACCAAAACTGGACACAGTGGTCTCACGAGTGCCAAGTACAGGGGCACAATCACCTTCCTACTCCTACTGGTCATGCTGTTTCTGATACAGGCCAGGATGCCATTGGCCTTCTTGGCCACCTGGGCACACTGCTAGGTCATGTTCAGTCAGCTGTCGACCAACACTCCCAGGTCCTTCTCCACCAGACAGGTTTCCAGCCACTCTTCTCCAAGTCACTGGCTAGGCAAAGCCAACAAAACATCACAACCTCTACAATCCAACGGGCAATCCCTGTTTTCCCTGCTATCGACACATGCTCTGCAGCAAGGGCTTTATCTGACAAGTCAGTGCTCGCCTGCTCTTCCAGGGAAAGGCTCGCTGTGCAGGCGATGCACTTGCGTTCTTGGATCATTGCTTTTGAGCAGATCTAACAGTCCAGAATAATTTTACTTAAATTTACTGTAGCCCTATGGAAGGGTTATTGATGCTATTCTATTACTTAGCACAAAGCAGCTGTCTCAAGGGGACTGTTTAGCACCACATTCTTGTCTTGATATTAAATCAAGCTATGCCAAGGACTCAAAGACAGCAGGTAACAAGCTTTCCCCTCATTTTTCAGTGAGCTCTGCAAAATCTCATCTTTCATTTGTTTTGAACTGCGAGTCTCCTATGTGAATACGGAACAACATCTTTATGAAAACCCACCCCAAGCCACAGAGCACACAGTGTATGTTTAATGCATGTACAAATGCTTTTACCTGTTCTTTTTTACTGAGGGACTCAATCACAGAACATTAGGGATTGGAAAGGACCTTGAAAGATTCATCCAGTCCAACCCCCCTGCCACAGCAGGATCTGCATGATCCAGTTGCACAGGAACATGGCATGGGGGGTTTTAAATGTCTCTAAAGAAAGAGACTCCACAACACTCCTGAGCAGCCCCTTCCAGGGCTCTGTAATCCTCACCATGAAAAAATTCCTTCTCAGATTGATGTGGAACCTTCTCTGTTCCAGATGACATCCATTGCTCCTCGTCTTATCCTTCGATGACACTGAGCAGAGCCTGGATCCATCCGCATGACACCCTTCCTTCACATATTGATCAACCCCTCAATCTCCCTTTTTCCCAGCTCAAGAGACCCAGCTCCCTCAGTCTTTCCCCATCAGGGAGATGCCCCACTCCCTTCATAATCTCTGTGGCTCTGCGCTGAACTGTCTCCAGCAGCTCTGTGTCCTTCTGGAAGTAAGGGTCCCGGAACTGAACACAATCTTCCAGATGCAGTCTCACGAAAGAAGAGTAGAGCAGGAGANTTCATCCAGTCCAACCCCCCTGCCACAGCAGGATCTGCATGATCCAGTTGCACAGGAACATGGCATGGGGGGTTTTAAATGTCTCTAAAGAAAGAGACTCCACAACACTCCTGAGCAGCCCCTTCCAGGGCTCTGTAATCCTCACCATGAAAAAATTCCTTCTCAGATTGATGTGGAACTTCCTCTGTTCCAGCTCACACCCATTGCTCCTCGTCTTATCCTTGGATGACACTGAGCAGAGCCTGGATCCATCCGCATGACACCCTTCCTTCACATATTGATCAACCCCTCAATCTCCCTTTTTCCCAGCTCAAGAGACCCAGCTCCCTCAGTCTTTCCCCATCAGGGAGATGCCCCACTCCCTTCATAATCTCTGTGGCTCTGCGCTGAACTGTCTCCAGCAGCTCTGTGTCCTTCTGGAAGTAAGGGTCCCGGAACTGAACACAATCTTCCAGATGCAGTCTCACGAAAGAAGAGTAGAGCAGGAGAAGAACCTCTCTCCATCTACTAATCACCCCTCTTCTAATCCACCCCAGGATGCCACTGGTCTTCTTGGCCACAAAGGGCACAATGCTGGCTCATGGCCATCCTGCTGTCCACCAGGACCCTCTGGTCCCTTTCTCCTACACTACTCTCCATTAATGAATTTTTCTGATTTCAAACAGAAAAAAGAACTTAATTGTGCTTGAATTGAGTATTTTGGAAAGAGCTAAATGAAATATCTCATATACCATACAGAGTCGTGCTTGGTACCAGAGCACGCCACCCGAGGATGAACTCAGTATACCACCAGCACAGGTCACACGTGTCTCCCAAGAGGAAGAGTTTTCATTTTGCTATCCTGTGATCACTTTATTCAGATACATGAATTAATTCTTGCACTTTATTCCCTTATTACAGAGACACAGACTCAAGTCGAGGCTCTTCTGTGAATAGAGCTTTTTCTTGATTACTGTCAACGACTCTTTCTATTGTGTCATCTTGTTTGCCTTCTGATGTTATAATTTCCTTATTTTACTAATGTGTTAACTATACTGGGCTGCGACTTTTAAAAGAATAACGAGTGATTTTTTTCTTTGTGGGGGGTCAACTAGCAAGGCTTTAAAAGGATTTGATTAGCAAATATGTTTTACTCACATTACAATAAAATCTTTTGACTTGATTATGTAAATGAGTGTTGGTGCACATCCTCTTTGGCAAAACACTAAGTTTTGTCTTCCTTCCTAAATAAAGAAACCTTCCACTGGCACAAATACATGAGCCAAGGAGTGTATCTGATCCGAATTCTTAGGTGCTCCCCATGAGGGACCCCAGAAACACTCGCATTTGGGAGAACAAAGGCCATGTTTACCTGGCAAAAACTACCACAACACCTTTCCCGGGGTAGTGTTCAGTCCACTATTGTAGAATCACAGGATCACACAAGGGTTTGGGTTGGAAAGGAGCTTGGAGCTCACCCAGTGCCAACCCCTTGCCATGGGCAGTGGTGCTTCTCCACCAGACCAGGTTGCACACAGCCCCATCCAACCTGGCCTTGAACACCTGAGCCACAACCTCCCTGAGTAATGTGTTCCAGTGCCCTACTACCATGGAATCAAAGTCATTTAACTTCTGAATAGCATAAGGCCATGAATTTCCTTTCTTCCATCCTCACTTGCACCTATTCACATGCAGTGGGCTGCCTTCCCATGGGCTTGTGATCTCCTGGCTGCAGAAACAGCAGAAGTGTTGGAAGGTCTTAGAGGCATTAAGTGAACTACAGCAGGAACAAGATGCAACCTGTCATGAAAACGTCTGTTCCATTGTTTATCTTAAATTACAAGGTGACCTCCAACTGCCAGACCAGTAAGACTCCCACCCCTACTCAACTTTATGTGATGATCTTTAATGTACAGACTGCACTTCAGGTCTTCACTTCTCTTCACTCACATCTTAGGAAAGGATCTGTCTCCTCTCAGAAAGAAGGAGAGGTCTTCTGGTTTGGCTCCGATAGGAAGGTAAAGTAAGACAGCACAGGACTCTTCTCTGATAAACAACATAGAATCATAGGGTGGGAAGTCATCTAGTGCAATGGCCCTTCAACAAACTGGGACATCACTCACAAGACCAGATTGCCCAGAGCCCCAGAATCACAGAATCATTAGGGATTGGAAGGGACCTCAAAAGATCATCTAGTCCAATCCGCCTGCAACAGCAGGATCACCTAAACAAAGTCACACAGGAAAATATCCAACCGGGTCTTGAATATCTGCAGTGAAGGAAACTCCACAACCACCCTGGGCAACCTGTTACAGTGCTTCGTCACCATCACCGTGAAGAAGTTTCTTCTCAGGTTGNGTCCCTTTCCCCTACACTACACTCCAACAGGTCAGTCCCCAGCCTATACTGGTACCTGGGGTTGTTCTTGCCCAGATACAAGACTCTACTCTTACCCTTGTTATACCTCATTACATTTTTCTCAGCCCAGCTCTCCAGCCTATCCAGGTCTTGCTGAATGACAGCACAGTCAGCTGGGGTGTCAGCGACACCACCCAGCTTTGTGTCATCAGCAAACTTGCTGACAGTGCATGCCAATCCCTCATCCAAGTCATCAATGAATAGATTGAACAGGACTGGTCCCATCACTGACCCCTGGGGCACCCCACGAGATACAGGCCTCCAACTAGATTCTGTCCCATTGACCACTGCTCTCTGACTTCTATTCTGTAGCCAGTTCATGATCCACCTCACTACCCGAAAATCTTGGCCACACTGCCTCAGTTTGGCTGCGAGCATGCTGTGGGAGACTGTGTCAAATGCCTTACTCAAAGAAGAATGCCTGGTTCTTCTTGGAAGAAGACAGAAGTGTAACAAGACTTGTGGTGCTGGACAGAAAGGCTCAATGGGAGCTCCAGGTCTGATGGAAGATGTCTAAGTGGGGAGATAAGTCTTTCAACTCTGCAGGATTGTGTATTCCACACAGGACAACTATGTTAAATGGGAAATGTTAGAGGACAATCCCTTCAGAGAGGTGACAACCTGTCACAGGAGACATTAAAGTCCATTCAACCAGATCCTTGAGACGTGGAGACCATGAAGGTGGGATCCTCGCAATACCCCACCTCTTGTCACAAGAGAATGGATTTTAATACGTCTTTAATTTTCATGAATACCTTCTTTTTTCCTGTGTGTTTGTTGTTGTCATGCTCACCACATTTAATTATTAAAGTGTATTAATTCGTTTTCTGTAACTGAATAAGGCATGAATGAATTGGAGCAAACATTTTAATTACTTAATAGGGCTCTAATCAAAAGCTTTAACAGCTCTATCTGGAAACACAAGTTGTTTTTCCACTTTGACAGCCATTTGTTTCCCTCCAGAGATTTTTAAGGGAAATACAAGCAAGAGATCGTGATATAATCCACAGTAGACCCTGCTCACAAACTGGATTCCCCAGTAAATCCCAATATGTAGAAGGGCTGAATACAATCACAGAATGTTCTAGTCTGGAAAGGACCTTGAGAGGTCATCTAGTCCAACCTCCCTACACAGGGACAACCCTTGCTAGGTCAGCCTGATAAGAGCCTCATCAAGCCTGACCTTAAATGACTTCAGGAATGGAGAACCCACCAACCTCCCTGGGCAGCCCATCCCAGCCATTAACCACCCTCACACTGAAGAACTTTGTTCTAATGTCCAGCCTCAATCTCTCTTTTTCCAACTTGAACCCACTGCTCCTTGTCCTGTCCATACAAACCCTCTTGAAAAGACCTTCCCCTGCCTTCATGTAGGTCCCCTCAGATAGTGGAAGATCAAGAAAGGGTTTCCCCACATCCACCTTTTCTCCAGGCTGAACAACCCCAACTCTCTCAGCCTGTCCTCAGATGAGAGATGCTCCATTCACCTGATAATTGTAGTGGCCTCTCCCCTGGGCACACTCCAGTCTGTCTACATACTTCTTGTGCTGGGGGCTCCATAACTGGACACAAGACTTCAGGTTAGGTCTCAGCAGAGCAGAGCAGATGGACAGAATCACCTCCCTGGATCTGTTTGCCACAGTTCTTTTGATGCAGCCCAGACCATGATTGGCGTTCTGGGCTGCACTTGCACACTGGTGGCTGATGGCCAGTTTTTCATCCACCCAGGTCCCTTTCCATAGGACAGCTCTCCAGATATCACACCCTTTGTGGAAAAGTGGGTCACCAGATGTGACCAAAGCTCACTTAGTCCTGAATTTATTTCTCAGTGCAAATCCAAGCAAATGTAGGGCTCCAAGCAGAATCACAGACTCATAGAACATCAGGGATTGGAAGAGACCTTGAAAAATCATCCATTCCAATCCCCCTGCCACAGCAGGATCCTCTACATCAAGCAGCACAGAAACATGCCAGGTGGATTTTAAATGTCTCCAGAGAAGGAGACTCCAGAACCTCCCTGGGCAAGGGAATTTTCCTTCTTTAAAAGACTTATTTTTAAAAAAATCATCTTTTCACTGCTTTGATTTTGCTGCTGCTGTCATTCACGGAAATACCAAGGGCAATGCTGCCAATATTTGAGTGTGGGCTGTTCCAGTACTGCAGTTCTCAGCAACAGAGTGGAATAAAATCTCACATTAAATACTAATGCTCCTGCACTTACACTTCTCATAGCATTCCACAAATTTATACCAGGGAGGTGGTGGAGTCTCCTTCTCTGAAGACGTCTAAAACCTGCCTGGACATGTTCCTGTGTGACTGGATCTAGCTGATCCTGCTGTGGCAAGGGGATTGGACTGGATGATCTTTCGAGGTCCCTGCCAATCCCTAATGTTCTGTGGTTCTGTGATTCTGTGGTCACAGATCACCATAGATTAGACTTATGCCCATAAGAACACTGCAGGAATTACTCTCTTGTTCCCCTATAAATGTCTTACAGTTGTCCATATAAGATTTCAAGAAATACAGTCAAAAACCCATGAGAAAATTGGTAATTCTATTGCAAAGAACCAACCTGCAAATAATTAAGTCCATTTAAACAACTGTCCTGAAATCTTTGAGATCTTTTATCACTTCAGTGACCTTGAAGTTAGTGGCATCATGTGTTCTCTTGAAACATAAATACCCAACTTTTACTGGCTGAAGTATAATCATAGAATCATTACGGATCGGAAGGGACCTCGAAAGATCATCTAGTCCAATCCGCCTGCAACAGCAGGATCACCTAAACCAAGTCACACAGGAACCTGTCCAGTCGGGTCTTGAACATCTCCAGAGAAGGAGACTCCACAACCCCCCTGGGCAGCCTGTTCCAGTGCTCCGTCACCCTCACTGTGAAGAAGTTCCTTCTCAGGTTGATGCGGAACCTCCTATGTTCCAGCTTACAACCATTGCCCCTTGTCCTATCACTACATGACACCGAGAACAGCCCAGTGCCATCTTCCTGACACCCACCCCTCAAATATTTGTAGACATTAATGAGGTCGCCCTTCAGTCTCCTCTTCTCCAAGCTAAAGAGACCCAGCTCCCTCAACCTCTCCTCATAAGGGAGGTGTTCCACCTCTCTTATCATCTTTGTTGCCCTACGCTGAACTCTCTCCAGCAGCTCCACATCCCTCTTGAACTGAGGAGCCCAGAACTGGACACAATACTCCAGGTGTGGTCTCACCAGGGCAGAGTAGAGGGGGAGAAGAACCTCTCTTGATCTGCTAACCACCCCTCTTCTAATCCACCCCAGGATGCTGTTGGCCCTCTTGGCCACAAGAGCACATTGCTGGCTCATAGTCATCTTGTTGTCCACCAGGACCCCCAAGTCCCTTTCCCCTACACTACACTCCAACCGGTCAGTCCCCAGCCTATACTGGTACCTGGGGTTGTTCTTGCCCAGATGCAAGACTCTGCACTTACTCTTGTTATAGCTCATTAGATTCTTCTCTGCCCAGTTCTCCAGCCTGTCCAGATCTCGCTGAATGGCAGCACAGTCTGCGGGGGTGTCGGCGACACCACCCAGCTTAGTGTCATCAGCAAACTTGCTGACAGTGCATGCCAATCCCTCATCCAAGTCATCAATGAATAGATTGAACAGGACCGGTCCCAGCACCGATCCCTGGGGCACTCCACTAGACACAGGCCTCCAACCAGACTCTGTCCCATTGACCACCACTCTCTGACTTCTACCCTGTAGCCAGTTTACAATCCACCTCACTACCCGAAAATCTAGGCCACACTGCCTCAGTTTGTCTGCAAGGATGCTGTGAGAGACCGTGTCAAATGCCTTTCTTAAGTCAAGATAGATGACATCCACGGCTCTGCCCTCATCCATCATTAGGGATTGGAAGGGACCTCGAAAGATCGTCTAGTACAATCCCCCCCACAACAGCAGTTTCACCTAGACCAAGTCTTACAGGAGCACATCCAGGCGGGTCTTAAATGTCTCCAGTGAAGAATCGATTATATGAATATTATTAATCAATATCACAGGACCACAGAACATCACGGATTGGAAGGGACCTTGAAAGATCCACCCAAAGACTTCGGTGTAGCTGGGAGTTCAGTCAGTGGAACATCAACGCTAAGCCCATGATGACCCATCACCAATGGACATGTAAAATTAAGACTTAAACCCTATTAAAGCATAATTTAGGTAACATTTAGGATTTATTCTATGGAATAATTTCTAAGTTTTTTATGTGGGATGAAACAAAGGAGAATCTCATGTGAAGGACTTCCAGTGCTGGCCAGTTAACACTGACTGGTTGATATCCAAGCCTCTATTTACCCATTAACAACTCCTGTAGCATTCTCTCCACAACATCAAGATAGACATCAGAGATTGGAAGTGAATCCTGCTTTATCTTTATTTTTTCCTAAAGAATTATACTTTTTTCTCTAAATCTCAGAACTCCCTCCAAAGAGGCAAAAAGTTGGTAAAAAATTGCTGAATTTACTAAAATTTGAGCGATGCATCATCCCTTAAGCACCAAGGAGCAGTGTCAGTGCTGTTGCACTGGAGCAGATGATCACAGAATCACAGAATCATCATGGCTGGAAAGGACCTCCAGGGTCATCGAGTCCAACCTTTTCTCCTAGTATCTAACTGCTAGACCATATCCCTAAGCGCTGCATCCACTCGTTCCTTGAACACCTCCAGGGATGGTGACATCACCACCTCCCTGGGCAATCCATTCCAGTACCTAACCACCCTCTCAGTAAACAATTTCTTTCTAACATCCAATCTAAAACTCCCCTGATGCAACTTGAGGCCATTTCCCCTCGTCCTATCATTAATTTGACAGAAGAGACTAACACCAGCCTTGCTACAACCTCCTTTTAGGTAGTTGTAGAGGGCAATAAGGTCCCCTCTCAGTCGTCTCTTTTCCAGACTAAACAACTCCAGCTCTGTCAGCCTCTCCTCATAGGACATGTCCTCCAGCCCCTTCACCAGCATGGCTGCTCCTCTCTGGACTCGTTCCAGCACCTCAATGTCCTTCCTGTACTGTGGTGATCAAAATTGGACACAGTACTCAAGGTGCAGTCTCACAAGTTTCAAGTACAGGGGCACAATCACCTTCCTATGATGCGTATGGTTAGATCCCAGCCCAGAAATGTGATTACGGGTCTCTGGTTGTGTATGAGCTTTCAAAAACCTAGAAAGTACAGGTGAATTTTTCCAAGTCTTAAAAACAATCCCCCCCACCCCAGTAAACTATATTTAATCAGCAAGATTAGGTCTCATTAACAACCTCGAGAATACAGGCAGATATGAATCCCTGACTTGTCAAACGAATGTCTGCGTCTCGCGGAGCAAGGTCAAACACTGTTCCAGCTTTCAAATTAATATTGTATAGGCTGCATCTTCCTTTGAACCTGATTTTACATTCAGCAGAAATACACTACCTATGGCTTTTTAGGAAACCTGATAATCAAACATGAAAGTGCAGTAGCAGCTTTATGTATTTTAGATTACATTCGTACAGAGACTGGAGATTTTCCCCATACACTGACGATGACGTCTACTTTCTGGGATTACTGCACATTGTTGGAAGCCTTTGTGTTGTCTCCTGTGCTCCTTATGGCTCAGGATTGATTCATTAATGAAAAGGCCAAGTACTTACAAAACAATAGAAACATCACATGGACATTCTTGGATGCTATAAACAATTTGCTGCATAAACCAGATTTATCCTGATCATGGGTTAGGAAAGTGTCTTTAATTTCACTTTGTTGAATCTACCTTTAAAACCTTCTTGCTCGCACTGTTTAATGGTTTATTCCAGGATAACAGAACTATAGAATCATTAAGGTCTGAAAAGACCCTTGAGATCATCCAACCATCAGTCCAACCATCAACCCTACTCTACACTCTACCCTAAACTAGATCCCTCAACACCATATCTAAGCGACTTTTCAACACATCCAGGGATGGAGACTCAACCACCACCCTGGGCAGCCCAGTCCACTGCCTGACCACTCTTTTTGTCACAAATTTTTTGCTGATGTCCTATCTAAACCACTGCTGTTGGAGCTTGAATCTGTGATAAATTTACCAGTTTTCATCATCACTATTATTTTTCAGAAGCTCCTACCTATAATGTCACCAATCTAGACGACTAGAAAGAGATCAGTACTAGTAGACAGAAGAAATGAAATCCCACACAAAGAAATAAAAAAATAACATTGGGCCACATAATTTGGCCATAGAAGTGTTAAAACACATCCAGAACCAATCACGGTTTCACACAGATGAGCACCTCCTGGGCACAAAGACTCAGACACATACCTGCAGACACACGTGGGCAGTCGGGAAGCATGGACTCCACCGATGTGTCCAGGGGCTCCGAACTGGACACCCAGTTACAGCAGTTCTGTAAGAGCAAGAGGGAAATTTTGGGGTAAACAACAGGGCAAAAACAAATCATAAAATCATTAGGGACTGGGAGGGACCTCGAAAGATCATCTAGTCCAATGCCCCTGACACAGCACGATCACCTGGATTCAGTCACACAGGAAAACATCCAGGTGGGTCTTAAAAATCTCCAGTGAAGAAGACTCCACAACCTCTCTGGGAAGCCCCTTCCAGTCCTCTGCCACCCTCACTGGGAAGAAGTTCCTTCTCATATTGATGTGGAACCTCCCATGTTCCATCTCACACCCATTGTCCCTTGTCCTATCACTAGATGACACTGAGAAGAACCTGGCTCTATCCTCCTGACACCCACCCTTAACATATTTATAGATGTTAATGAGGTCACCCCTCAGTCTCCTCTTCTCCAAGCTCAACAGACCCAACTCCCTCAGCCTCTCCTCATAAGGGAGGTGCTCCTCCTTCATCACCCTTGTTGCCCTATGCTGGACTCCCTCCAGCAGCTCCACATCCCTCTCGAACTGAGGGGCGCAGAAGTACACAAAATACTTCAGATGTGGTCTCACCAGTGCGGAGCAGAGGAGGAGACAATTTGTGTAGATTTTGTAAGCATGGCCAATGGTCACATCAAAATATCCAACTAATTTATAGAGCAGAGCCAACAGGGATTGGAAGATGGACAACACATGCTTATTCAATCGAAGGGGGGTGATGAAATACTGTAGTTTCATACTAAATAAATAAAATAAATAAAATAATTGATGAGGTTTGCAAAGTGCTGAAGTGGCAGGTGTTTAAGTGTTAGTTTGAATGCTGGTGGAGTTGAGTAGATTCTTGGCTGAACTGCTCATTTTACAGAGTCACAGAATACTAGTTCATTGGAAGGGAGCTCGAAAGGTTATCCAGCCCAATCCCCCCACCATGGCAGACTCTTCCTTTCTGTAATCTGGGTGCTGGTACAAACATGGAGCCTCGTCCTCCACCAACATCAAGACACCAGAATTTCCCAGCGTGTTTCTGTGGAATGGTTGTGAAATCACAGAATCATAGAATCACTGTGGTTGGAAGAGACCTCCAAGGTCATCAAGTCCAACCATCAAGCCAACCCCACCCTGCTCACTAAACCCTGTCCCCCCCGGGCCACAGGTACTTGACTGTAGAACCTCTCCAGGGATGTGAACTCTCCCTATCCCTGGGCTGCCTGTTCCAACCCCTGACCATTCTGTCAGGGCAGCAGTTTTTCCTGATGTCCACTCTAACCCTCCCCTGGCACAGGCTGAGGCTGTTTCCTCTTGTTCTGTCCCAGTGACTGGGGAGGTGAGACTGATTCCCACCTCTCTACACCCTCCTCTCAGGTAGTTGTGATGAGAGGTTGGGTCTGGTTCTCAGTCTCTGGTCACTACAGACACTCCCTCCACTGGTCAGTCCCATGTCCCAGTGAACTGATGCGTAAGGGTGTCTCCATACCCCCTTCTGGAGCAGAGATTGTTTTCCCTTCTGGATGTCTCCAAAAGACGTTAGAAACTCCGCTGATCCCATCCCATCACACCACCACTACAGAGAATAACGGGATGAAAGACACCAAGACACTCAAATAAACGCAGCCGAGACAAACTGCACATGAACATTTAAAAATGCAAATACAGGTCTTTGGGGGATTATGTTCAGGAAGCATTTACATCTATCTTTCGTTCCCGAACCTCCGAGTAGGATGAATCCACCATGAATTTTTAACATGTTTTGCTGCTCGATTCAGGAAAGTCTATGAATTCCAGCATTAATTAACATGCTTTGGGTAAAACAAGCTGAAAGTACAACTGAATCGACTGAATTGAAGATCTGATTATAAGGCAGCCACCTTTTTAAACAGGATTTCCAGCTGAACTAGGAGATCTATGCGTCTTCCCCTAAGCTTCCCCTTTCCGAAAACCCAATTAACTTCATTAAAGGGAGAAGAAAAACAGGACAAAACAAAACAACCCCTCCAAAAAAAACCCCACCCCCAGTGCTACTTTTTTGGAAAGACCCAATGAATTTTCAGAGAGATTCCTAAAAAATCATCCCATCAATCATGATTGTGAAAACGGGCAATTGCCATTCGGGTAAACAAGCGTGTATTGTGTATTTGTAGATGTTTGCTGCCCTTGCTGTGCACCATGGAGTCTGTCCTCACTGTGGAAAGATCCTTGACTGGTAGATCAAGTGTCTTATTGTATTTCCTTAATTCATTCTGTCTGGAAGAAGATGTCAGCTGTGTTGCAGTGAGGAGAGAATTTCAAAGGCTTCAGTCCCCACCAATAAAGGGCGAGGAATGGCTTTTGAATAGATTTGTCAAGGCAACCCTACTGTTCTGGGACCAGGGAGAGCAGGAACAACATAAAGGAAGGGTTGCTGTATGAGATTAGAAAGTGAAGTTCACAAAGCATGGCAGATTTTTGTAAGAAACAGTAGATCAATGAAACTATTGAACTCGATGGAGGGAAGGAGAAAAAAAAAAACAAAAAAAAAAAGAGAAAACAAACACACTACCCAGAAATCTAACCTTTTTAGTTAAAAAATGGTTAAAATTGAAGCATTCCACAAAGGCTTTAAGGTTGGAAGCAGCACAGCATTATGTATTTTTTCCACAATTTGCATGTGTGATTTTAATTAATGGCCTTATGCGAGGTTTGCAAAATGGTAGAAATTATAAAAGAGGCAGAACTTTTATGAAGTATTAAATCCATTTGAAATTAGTGAAAATTAATATTAACTACCGATGGAACGCTGCATCAGAGAGCCGGAGATAATACAGGAGATTAGCACACAATTAACCAGCTTTTATATACAGTGTGACACTTGCCTGTAAGAAATAAGTATTCTCGAAAGCAGTGTCAAGATATGTAAATGGATGATTTGTTTTATCATTCATCACAGCTCCTAATAAATTCAAAAATCATGACTTCTATAGGTACTAAAAATAGGCTGCCAATGATACAGGAGAGATAGGTTCAATGAAGAATTACTTCTTTAACAATTCATTCTTTCAATGACAGCAATTAGCCCTACAGACAGGCAGCGATTAGGTGTATATTTTAATTATTATTCATTTTTACCAGTAGCCCTAAACCTGATTAAAGTAAGAGATATCCAGGTGATATGCTAGTCTTAATACCACTCAGCCACACTTCACATATGTAAAGCTCCTCTTTCTTATAGTAGATTTTCAATGCTAATGTAAGTTATGACACTCCATCCACTTTTTAGGCCATTAATCATTTAACTTATTCTTTAAGATCTACTTTCTGCAAATGAAATTAAAGGTAATGCACTTGTCTTATTCAGACTAAATGCTTAAAGAAAAATGGAGTTGTCAGATTCAAATTACAGGATTTAAAACTTCAGTTTTACTACATAACATATATTTTAAAGATTTGACTTCCCATAAAGAAAATGGGGATTTTTTTTCTTCCCCCTCCTATCTGACAGAGCCTGTAGGGGTTACCATTCTTTATATTTTTAACATTTAAGTCAGAGCTGTCAGGTTGTGTCCCAGGTGATTCTCTATTCCCATCAGTCACGGCCTATAAAACTGTGAGGTTAAGGCAGGAACAGGCAGTCTATACACAAAGTTTCACTAAATCCATGTGGAAAAAGTTAGGTTTAACAAAGAGTTTGGGACTAGATGATCTTTTGAGGTCCCTTCCAATCCCTAATGTTTTGTGATCTAGCTCATTTAAATGTCCTGCAAGCACATTTTGATTTAACATCCTACAGTGGGAACAGAGAAAATGAAGATATGAATGATACCTGGCAGGGAATCACAGAATCACAGACTCATTCAGGTCGGAGAAGACCCCTGGGATCATCGACTCCAACCATCAACCCTACTCTACAAGTTCACCCGTTAACGAGAGCTCCCAACACTACATCTAAGCAACTTTTAAACTCAGCCTGGGATGGGGACTCAACCGCCCACTCTGGGCAGCCATTCCAATGCCTGACCACTCTTCCCATGAAAAAAGAGCCCTAAACAAAGTCTTAGTTAGTTACAGTCTAAAAAATTGCTGTTTTCAAAATTACAATGACTCCATAGTCAAGCATTAAATGACTAATGAAAGGATGGTGTCACTTCATCCAAGGGTGGATCTTGGCGCTTACTGGCCATTAAACAAGATTGTCTTGGACCAAATAGCTGCTGGGGGGTGGACAGTGGTGACTTGTCACCAGACAACCTCAGAGCACCTAGGCAGTTATAAAATCTGAGAAATGTTTACATTAGAAATCAGGAAAAAATTCTTCATGAACTCTTGAAGGCTTGTCAGGGGAGATTTAGATTGGATGTTAGAAAAAAATTCTTTACGGAGAGGGTGGTTAGGTACTGGAATAGATTGCCCAGGGAGGTGGTGGTGTCACCATCCCTGGAGGTGTTTAAGGAACGAGTGGACACGGTGCTTAGGGATACGGTCTAGCAGTTAGATACTAGGATAAAGGTTGGACTCAATGACCCTTTCCAGCCACGATGATTCTGTGATTCTGTGAGAGTGGTCAAGCACTGGACTGGGCTGCCCAGGGTGGGGGTTGAGTCCCCATCCCTTGACAGGTTTAAAAGTCGCTTAGATGTGGTGTTGGGGGCTCTGGTTTAGGGATGACCTTGTAGAGTAGGGCTGATGGTTGGACTTGATGATCCTAAAGGTCTTTTCCAACCTGAATGATTTTGTGATTCTATGAAAAATCCTGAGAGAAAAGACTTTTTTCACCAGTTGTGTAAATCACCTAAGTGAGTCACAAAGAGCTTAAAGGGGCTTTACCACCATCTTCATATGGAGCCAGGAGCACTGGGTGCACCCAGGACTCAGCTCCGGACACCGTGCAGCACATGGGCTGCCTCAGTGTAGGTCTCTATATTGCTATGCAGCTGGAAGAAACACTGGACTCAATTCTTATTTCGACTGCTGGCTTTGAAGTTCAAAAATGGCTTTAATCTCAGTTATTTTAGGGGCTGGTATGGTCACACAATTTCCACGGTCCTGTAATGTGTTGCCTTTCATACCCTAAAGTGATAGAAGAGGTCAGCGGATAAAGATATGTTTATAGAGCCATACACAGACGTACATTCTCCATGTCTTTAAAAAACAAGAGAAAGAAAAGAAAACCTGGCCTCACCTCTCGCATCCACTCTCGAATAGTTTTCCCAACTTCTTGATGCCACACATTGTGAACAGAGTCTGTCAACGCCACAGCAGTTACCTTATTCTTCACTTCTGCCTCTCGTTGAATCATCTGTTAAAAAAAATATTGGCTTTAAGTTCTTTCTTC
The DNA here is from genome assembly GCA_013400115.1 of Rhinopomastus cyanomelas. Classification (NCBI taxonomy): domain Eukaryota; kingdom Metazoa; phylum Chordata; class Aves; order Bucerotiformes; family Rhinopomastidae; genus Rhinopomastus; species Rhinopomastus cyanomelas. The sequence goes on along the minus strand of VXBP01003608.1, from coordinate 6,492 downwards.
CTATTGAACAGAGTCTGCTTAGTCACAGATAATGATCTTAAATTAAAAAAAGAAAGAGCAATACAGGTTCAATACTTGACTTCCACTTGTTTTAAAATTTATACAAACCCTAACAGATCCAGAAATGCAGAAAAGACCTCATATTTTTTTATAAAAGAAATAATACTAACTTTTAAGTGAGTGAACTATTCAGTCCTATTATTTTCCATGTGGCTTGACAATTCTAGGATTAAAGGTATCATAGTGAAAAAATGGAAGATTCCCTGAGGACACCTTTTACAAGCTTCTCCAAGTTCCTATTTCTGTGCTTTCAGGGAGGCTGGTGCCCGTGGTTCACTGTAAGCTGCTCATGACTATCATCTACTAATTTTCAGTAGATTGCTGTAGTTTTTTCTGATGTACAATCTTACTTTGACTTGTATGGGGCTTTTTTTTATTTCCCTTTTTCTATTCAATTTAGCTACCTAGCACTCCCACCACGCTCCCAAAATTCTTTGTGATCTCTCTTATACATATGCTTACCCAGCTAACACTCTTGACATTTATTTTAGGGTATTAAAGAGCATCTCTCATTGCAAATGGCAGTATGACTAAATAATATCAGCTCTAAAACCAATTAAATGATTGCTGCAAATAAACGCCAGCGAGCTGACAAAGATGCTGCAGAATCCAGCGCCGCTCTGCGAGATAAAAGGAACTGGGAAAGAATAGTTTGATATCAAAGAGAGACAAAAAGGTTTTAATCTCCTGACACGAGTGACCCTAATTTGTAACACTGGATCAAAGAAAGAATAATGAATTATACTTATAAACCTGGCGTTTCGCAACTAGTGTCTTCATC
>VXBP01003607.1:643994-752843 GCA_013400115.1 Rhinopomastus cyanomelas | reverse complement strand
CTAGTGGGCTCTTCCACCATCTGCATCAGGAAATATGATCCCTACTAACTTATGTAACTGAAAAACCTTTAGGTTCTTAGGTAACTGTAAGGTGCCAGCCTGGGTTCAGAGCACGTTCTGTTGAAGTCACTGTGCAGTCTGACCAGACTGCAGTGAAGGAGAGAGAAGATGAGACCCTTAAAGCTTTTGCTGTCTGCACAGTGGGAAACAATGCCCATCGTTTTTAGTGACAACAGTCCTCCTGTCTACTGTGGCTTACACTGAAGTTTGAAAACCTTTTCCTTCCTAAAGTCCAGACAGGAATTTTTGATAGGTTTTTGAAGGGAAAGAGAAAACATGAAAATGCATCTTGTTTTTGTCACATTACTACAGGACAATGGTAATGGGACTGTGTGCCATATGAAATGAGGTGACTGGTGGCTTCATCTAGCCCCTAAAGTGCTTCTTAATCTGTGTATTGATGATCATAGACCATCTAGCTCTTATAATGCTTCCAGTAATGCATAGAATACTATTAAAAAATTTCTGTATTAGCCTTTTAGAAAAGGATGTGTAGGAGGTAGGTAAAACATGTCATGTTTTAATCCGTTAAGGGTGGCTGTGGTTCTTAATTCAAAGTCTAGAAAAATGTAATGTATTTAAACAGTGCTTTCTAAGGTAAATTTTATTCAAATATCTCTAAAATGTTTCCCACTAACGATTACACAGAAATCAAGAGATGCTGCTGCTCAGTGTGTAGAACCCTCTTTGGGTAGGTCAGAGCTGGTTGACTCATAGCTCACTGCCAAATGAGAATTGTAGGGCTTTGCACTGCATTTCTCAGATATAATTGCCCAGGCAAACTGTAAGGCAATGAAAAAGCTGCCCTGAGGGTCTTTAGGCTTCCAGGTCCAAATCTTGTATCACTCTTAATGCAGATTTATGTGAGGCAGGGCTCTTACAGCTAGTTGATACTCAAAGTTGAAATAGTTTAAATGATGCCGGGTTTTTTACTATGTTAGTTAAATCAAATGCAAGTGTCTGTGTTAAGTGAATTCTGGACTCATTTATGTTGATTTATGGTTGAAATGTGTTTCCAGTTGTGGTGGTAACCTGACTAGTACCATACCAGTTTGTATTGACTGACTTCTTGTGAACTGGGTTCACAGCCAAGACTTTGACCTCCTTGGAAAACAGAGCTAGGGAGAAGGGTGAGGGCTGATAGCTGATGAAGCAGCAGCTTTAATGCCAAATGCCTCTTCAGGGTGATAATTTTCCTAAGGAAATAGGTCAGTGTATGTGCTTTCTGTCACTTAGTACTGTAAACCCAATTTCACCACAGCACTTGTGCCCACGATGCCACCCTAAATTCGAGAATGATGCTGAATGCAGTGCAAGGAAAGTGGTGCTCTTGTTGAAGTAGGCATTGGGATGTGGTGTTTAGTTAGTGTTTAGTGTTTTCCTTAGTTAGTCTGTCTTTACGATTTCTTTGTCTTTTAATACCTGAGACAAATGCAAAGTCGTTGAGTAGAAAAGAGGAAAATTGGCACTTGAGATGGAGGTGACATGATTTCAGAGTTTTTGTGCTTTTTGAGATGGTTAAAATTTGCTAAACGTCTGGATCGCCTTGACACTGAGTCAAAAGGTAGCAGTAATCTGTGTGTTACCGCTGTGTTTAATATCCACAGATTGTTTAATGCCTAACATTTTAATGTGCTCTTAGCCTCTGAGCTGTGACAAGTATATTATGGGGCACAGAAAATTCTTTAAAGATGTATGATGAAAAATGATTAGTGATCATTTTTAGATTATTGACTTAATTTCCAAAATGAATGCCTAGTCTTTTGGGGTTTTGTTTGTTTAAATACTCAGTAATGCAGCTTAATGGTCCACAAAACCATACATGTTTCTTTTACTTTCATGAAGTATAAATAGCTGTTCTGCAAAAGAACTAAACGAGATGGTGATGTCCTTATGTGGTAAAGATATGGTTTGCACTATGCCAGTCATGCCAAAGCATCATTTTACTCATACCAATTTCACCAGAAAGTTTTGCAATTGAATTAATTAATGCCAGAAAAGGAGAAAAATTATTACTTTTCTATGATCCATTTCTGGGGTAGGGCAGAAGGAAGGGTGCAGATCTCCTTTCAACTCAAATCCAACCTGCTTTCATCCCTCCAAAGGCTGTTAGAACAAACATTACCCTACAAATGTTAGGATAAATATTGAAAATATTGGATTGTCTATGAAGAAAAGCATATTTTAAGAAAGGATGAACCCAAAATTGATTTTTATTTGAGTAGTCTTCTGGCTTTTAGGGAGTAAACACACCTTACTTACTTTCTTAATATCAGAGGTTGCTTTGTTTACTCTCCTGCTATTTCCCACACACTCAGTCTGCTTTCTAATGGCAGAAAATGTTGGGAAGAAATGGTGAGTGTTTGCAAAGCAAATATTTTCAGCATTGGGTGAACCTGCAGATGGCATAGCCCCATATCTAACCAGCTGAGCTGTGTAGCAACACTATGAGGTCGGTTCCATACTCTTCATATCTCCCTTGGGTAGCAGTTGGGAAAATCACCGTTAAAGAAATCAGTGCTCAGAAAGACAGACTGTGATACATATGGGTCATGAAACCCTTGTGTTTCATCTGGAAGCATATTCAGTGCGTATTTGCACTCATCAAAATAATTTGTCTTGGTTGAAGTGTTTTAGAAAGCACCTAGTGTAAGCAGGTGTGAGAGCACCATTTATCAAAACGTTGAGTTCTGCAGAGTGCTGCATCGGTCTTGTTAAATCCTATTAATCTTCACTCATACACAAAAACTCTTTGAGTTACATAGACTGCTTGCATGACTAACAGGCATAGACTCGAGCTCCTTATGTCTGCTGTACCAACAAGAAGACCATAAACATGCATGAATTTGAGAACCAAGAGGTGAAGGGAGAACATGGTCAAACACTGCAAAGTGGAAACACCTACTAAAAAGATTTTGCCTGAAGTCTGAAGGACAGTAGAATAGTTTGAAGCTGGCTGGTTAAACTGGGGTCTCTTAAGTTCTGGAATAGAGATGATCTTCTCTATCTTGAACTGTTTCTAGCATCTGACCTCTACAAGTTTTTGATGTTGGAAACAATATAATAAAATAAATCTTATCATTTATCTTATCAACATATTGCTGTGTGAAGTTGTGTCGGGGAAAAAACACAGATGCCACATACACAGTATCAGAAGGATTTGAGAAAACACATTATTCCTTTTAGATATGTGGCTGAATCGGCTCCAAGCATGTGTGGAAGGGTGGAGATTGGTTTGACTAACGTAAAATCTGTTGGCATCTTCTGGCAGAGAGCTTAGTTTCATGTGTAGCTTAGTTTTGTGTGTAGCTGAGTGAAAGCCTGGCACTGTAGCAGACCAGTTGTGGAGAACCTAGCCTGGTATGAGGGTGAAGGCTGGATAAAGGACCCTGGTGTAACATTACAGAATCAGAATCCAGTTTCATCATTCAATTCTGACCTAAAGCATCTGTCTAACACGGCTTAAAATCAAGTTTATGGAGTCAGTAGTAGTGTTCATTGCAGATATACTGGGCTTTGATTTGTGTGCATTATTCATCAGCCCTCGCTGGGTTTCCTGGTGCTTAGTGTAGTCTCATGAGCAGCCACACAGGCATTCATGCGGAGGGGACAACTCCAACGTGTGGAATTCAGTCAGTGTCTCCTAATGTCAAGCCTTCCTCATCTTTTTTTGACAAGAACAAAAGTTTGCTTTGTATTGATTTCAAAATTAGAAATGTTGGGTTTTTTAAAAACTGCCGATCTCCTGACTAGTTGGCCTAGCATTCAGGAGTGTGTTCACAGAATAGCTGAGACGTTATCCGTAACATTCAGTACGTTACTGTGGCAAGGTCAAAGGACTGGAAGTAACTTTCTACAGCCAGACTTTTCCCATCAGTGTCATCATTGATTTCCCCAGGCCTTTCCATCCATTCCTTATCTACTTGTGCTCCTCATCACCCAGACAGCAACCAAATCTGATACCACAGCCATGGAGCCAAGTCAATGCTGTGCACTGTAGCTTGAAGGACCTGCTGAGAGACAAAGCAGTTTGTGTGCTTGCATCAGTATGGCATGTGCAACCTCAGGCAAATCATAGTAAAGGAAATGACAAGTCAATTATCTGCAGAAAGTGGTTGAAACTTTCCTTTTTAGGACAGCAGATGCTCTGCAGGGAGCAGTCTGGCTGGCCATGCCTTTTTCGTCTGTATCTGCATACCTACATCAAAGGCTTCAGTGACAAAGTCTGCAGTAAGACAGTGACAGGGCATGAGGACACGATTTTTCTTGGATGCTGTGTTTATTGACTAGATCTATAGGTCTGCATACCTCATATCTCACTGCTCTCTGTCCCCATCTGCAGTGCTCAGCGTACATGGAAGAGTCGGCAGGCATTTGTTTGTGGATAAGCAGATATGGGATGTGTGTGTCTCCAGGGTATGCAATGTGTTCTCCAGGCAGCTGCACAGCAATGAATTTGCAAGAGTTATCCTGGATTGTTCTTTGAAGCATTCACAGATCACAATTGAATACAATAAGAATCTTAACCAAAAGAAACAAAGCTTCTCTGAATTGGACTGTATTCAAGGATGTTTCCATCTTTTTCTGATAGTTTGAAAGCTTATCTACAGGAGCTCTTGGACTTAGTGCTGTTGGAGTATATTGCTTTGTACTAATGCACTGTGGTTGTGGTTTTTAAGTTGAATATCTAAATGGACAACAATTTAATGTTTTTATAAATTAAACAATGGACAGGTTTTTCTGTACTGCTGTCATATTCAGTAGTTCACACAGTAGTTGGTAGGCAGCCATGTCTTTATGCCTAAGATATTGGAATGTACCTATCAAAGAAGGTCCTTGGACCCTAATGAGAAGTTCTGCCCTATAGAGTCTGCAGGAACAGGGCTGTCCCAGCTCCTAGGATTTCTTTTTTTTTTTTTTTTGCAGTCAATGTCTTGGCCAAGGACAAAATATGGAACAATGAAAAGCATTAGAGAAGTGGACCTTTAGAAGACTTTAGAATAGACATAAATAAAATATAAGAGAACCCTGGGCAGCAAGTGCAATGCAGCCTGGTTTTCAGAGGACACTAGAAACTGCCAGGTATCCCTGCTATAGATATGCCAGGCTGATAAGAAAGGAAACATTCATTTAAAATCCAGTCGTGGGCTGGTTTTGCCTTCACTAAAAAAAAAAAAAGAGTATCCTTTCCTCTTGCTAGAGGCAGGAATAAAAGACTGTCTGAAACTGCTGTACGTTTTGACTTAGAAAAAACAAGACCACACAGATGAAAAGAAGGAATGCTAGGAAATCCCTGCTGAAATCTTTGAGTATTTCTCTATACCGCTCCCTTGAACTGAATACATTTTTTAAATTCTTACCTTTGGTGCTTTTTTAATTTTTCTTTTATCTGTGTCCAAAATCTCCTCTCTTAAAAGATAAAGAAAGCAAGGGATGAGCACCAAATGAAGGTGGTTTGGGTTGGGATCTTTTTCTACCTGGGATTTCTGCATCAATAATTTAGATACTGATTAAAATTCTAGAACAGCAAAATGAAGCAGGTACATGCATCACAGTCAGGGTGAAGTATCTTCTGTCTTAGCTTGGAAACCAAATGAGAGAGAAGAAAGCAGCATATTCATATCCCTGCTTGTGACTAATGGCTACAGAAGTGACTGAGAAGGAAAAATAAGAGACACCTTTGCAAGGACTTGGAAGCCAAGCAACGTAGTAGGTTTCAGAAGGCGAAGTTGCTCTCAAGTCCCCCAAGGCAGACAGAGCTGCATCATTTCCAGCCAAGAATACTGTTGGTTGGGATAGGAATAACAGAACAGCAGCAGAGTGCCAGAATAGCACTGCTGGCTCATGATTCAGTCCAGAGAGGGGGAAGGGTACGACTCCTTCCAGGATCAGTGGATAAACACGACTATGGACAGATGGATGATAGAAGTAAATCTCTGAAGGAATATCCGTCAGAACTGCAGGAAAGCAAAAGTGGTGGGGAGAAGTATGGAGAGTCATTCGTCTCTTGTCAAGATTTGGGATATAAAATAAAAAAAGAAGTTCTTCCCCTTCCTCCCATGTCAAGTAGAAATATACAAACGTGTGCGGCTTGGTCTAGGTGATCCTGCCATTGCAGGGGGATTGGACTAGATGATCTTTTCAGGTCCCTTCTAATCCGTAATGATTCTATGATTCTATGAAACAAAGCTTCCAAACTAGTAGTGTTTTAAGGGATGTCTTCTGCAAATATTCCCAAATAAAAGAGTAAAAGCGATACATTGAGGTATCTATATAGCTGTAATCACTTTAATATCTAAGCAGCAATTAATGAACTGGATATTACACAACATGGCTGGCAACTGAGGTGAATAAGGTTTTGTTTTCTTATCTGAATTGTCCTGGTAGCTGATCTGATTAGAATGATTTTTCCCTCTTGCTGCTCCTCAGTTCCTTCACTGCAGTTCAACTTTTCTGCAATTATTTCCCACCTCTGATTTTAAAATCTAAAAAGGAAAACTGCTTTTCCTCACTTTTCCAGGTTTGGACAACTGCCACCTATAATATTGATACTTAGGTTAAACAGCTAGTAGTGAAATATAAGTATAATATAAGTTTAGACTCTCCATCATGTGGGTTATAGGGAAATAAGTTAATTGAGATATTGAGAAGAGTATTTTATTTTCTTCTTTATTTTTCTGAGCTGCTATTTTGTTGTAAAATTACATTTACACAAAGTTAATTCTCGTGTTCCTGTTTCTCTTGTGCCCAGTTTCGTATTAATGGGATCCTGACGTGTGCACTTTGTTTTATTAAATGGTTTGTCATTTATTAATGACATATTGGGTAAAAATGGGCTGCCCAGGGGTGTTGTGGAGTCTCCTTCTGTGGAGACATTTAAAACCCACCTGGATATGTTCCTGTGCAAATTGATCTAGGGGATCCTGCTCTGGCAGAGGGATTGGACAAGATGATCTTTCAAGGTCCCTTCCTGTCCCTAATGCACTGTGATACTGTGAAATGCAGTGGCACTGTGCAACCTTGGGTAGCTTGCTTACTTTTGGGGAACTCTAGAAACTATTTCCTGTGAGAAGTTGCTCTAATTCACCCAAACTATCTCAGAAGCATAAACATCTCTTTAGTTCTTTTTCTTACCTCCAGTAATATTACTCTGTTTTCCAAAATATTTCCAGGAATGCAAGGGAAGGAAATGTATATAACAACTCTGTCTTGTTAACATGGACCTTGGAATTTTCGATAGCCACATAAATATGAGAAAGAACTTCTTCACAGTGAGGGTGACAGAGCACTGGAATAGGCTGCCCAGGAGGCTTGTGGAGTCCCCTTCTCTAGAAGGCGGGTTTAAAACCTGCCTGAACATGTTCCTGTGTGACTTGGTCTAGGTCATCCTGCTCTGGCAGAGGGATTGCACTGGATGATCTTTTGAGGTCCCTTCCAATCCCTGATGTTCTGTGATTCTGTGATTACATTGTTTGCTAGCACACAGCAACAAACACAATGATCCTAACCCTTTTAGGCTGTTTCAAGGGAATTTCATGAGTTCATTGCTACTTCTTTATACTTACCATGTATAGGAATGAGAACATGCATAAACTGGGCTCTTTCGAAAATCTACATAATGTAGAAACATTATTCTGAGCAAGTCATGATCCACTTTAGTCTTTATGTTGAAAAATACAACACAATCTTACCACCAGTGGAAGCACCATTGCTTACTGTAAAGGTTGTCACTTATCAGTGCAGAAAAATTAGCCACAAAATGGGGTTTTTTCTCCTCAATTCCATTAAGGAGTGTCTAGTAACCAAGAAGCTATTGATAAAGTGCAGTGGCAATGGTGAAGAGTAGTTGCAATAAAGCCACGTTACAACGGGTTCATTTTTCTGTCATGATGCCACTGCCTGAAATTGATCCATATCTTGCTTATCCTCTGACATTAGAGTTCTTCTTGACAGTAGCAAAGCTGCTGTTATATAGCCAGAGAAACATTTTGTCGACTTTGTGATCTCAGCAAGCACCAGGACATAAGGTTTAAGTGCTGAGGATTTAGGTAGTCCAGTGAGCTGTGAGATGATCTGGATTAGTGCCCTGACTATCAGCCCCAGGATGACTGGAAATCTAGGTCTCGGTATCAAATTCAGTATAGCCAAAACAATTTTGCCTCCCTTTGCCATTAGCTTTTCAATGACTTTGTTGCGATCGGGTTTGTTTGTAGGTAGCTGTTAGCCCAGAGACAATGTCTGTGTCTGTCTCAGAAATGGGAAGCATTTTGTGCTGACTGAAGTTAGAGTAATGTACGTACAAGACCTACTTAATTGTAGGTTTTAAGGGAGGCTGAAGGCAGCCTTCTTCCTTCTTTTCCAGATGTGTCCTTTTGTTAGCATTGTGGAAAATGCTCACAATAATGGTTAAGTATTATAAATTCTCTGCATATGATGTAGCTCTTTGGAGTGTTTCCATATCATGTTCTGGATTGCAAGTTTTCATTAAATTCCATGGGATTTGAGACTGCTGTGTATTTTGCAAGATCAGGCACCTAATATTGATGCCATGCCATTAGTCTTTGGGTTAATTGGAAGATCTTTATTTTTACCCCTTGAGTTTGCCTAAGCCTAGTGATGAATACTTAAATTCTGGGCACAGCTCCCTCATGGGAAGACTACTGAAGAAATAATTTCTCTTTCCTGAAACCAAATATCAAAGAAAGGGGAAAATAAGATCTGCCTGTGGCAGCTAATAGGACAGTCCCTGACCATTTGTACTACTACTGCTTGGTAACTTTATGTTTAGAGAGCACAGAGAGCAACTAGGGTCAGAAACCTGATGAGACGTCAATACAGTATATGATTCTGAGGAAGGAACTTAGTGGTTTCCTTTTAGAGGAAACCCTATTAATTTAACATTAATAATGTATTGAACTTTAAAGGCTCAAGGATATTGAGGCCATTTCTTTGAAGTTGCTGAGTGTCCCCAAACCACTCTGAAATTAATGGAAGACATGTAGTGTGATGAAAAGTAAGAGCTGTTCTGAAGTTAATATCAGAGGATATCTTGGTGCTTCTTACTGCGTTATTTTATAGAGCTCCTCAGACTTTATATCTAGACATGATTAAGCAACTCATTAGAGAGGAATTACCTCATCTAACACAGCACAGTAGACTATTGTGTTTTGCTGGAGCTCTTAGCAGAGACTGGAAAACATTGAGACAGCCAAACTGCATCAATGTGGGTGAAAGTTTAAGATGCAATCACTGACTGAGAGGTATGGTGCTGAGTCTCTGGCGTTACCCTCTGAATTTCCCACACTGCTTGCAATCAGCATTATGTTCTAATTGCTGCAGTACAGCATTAATTGTTTTGATTTCTTGCAGTAGTCCAGCTTTGATGCAATTCTTTCTCTTGTGCCAGAGAAGGAAGAGCTGTACGTCACCGGAAAATAACATGAAACCTATGGGCAGGTGGGCTGAGGAAGCAGAGGCTCATACACAACAGTATTTTGTAGGCAGAACCATCAGCGTTCTTTCAAGTCAAGCAAAGCTGCATGGCTTTCCCAGGCAGCAGAGAGAGATCTATAGAAGTTTCCAGTCTCTCAGGCCGTAAGAACACTTACACTCTTTTTACTACCTGCAAACTGAGCTATTGCTAGACGCTACCGAAGTCTTACAGAGTCCTGGCGAGATAGGGCTGTTAGCAGAATGTGTATGCTGATATGGGCTTAAGTACTTGTAAGCAGTTAATTGTTCTTCAAACAGCATTTAGTGACTCTGGACACTTGGTGGCTCCCATCAAAAGCCAACGACACAAGGACTGCATAGTAGGTGCAGATAGCCGTGTCGTAATGTTCTACCACATTGTCACTACTAGCTGCATACAAAGGAGTCTGCTTGTATGAAATCTCACTCCTTGGCCTAGGGTTTTGTTTGGAATCTTATCAGAAGACAAAATCACAACAAACAGAAAATACACTGAATAGTCAATTCTCGGTGCCATAGCAGAATTCCCATAGTAGTGCCTTGCTTTTGCCCTCAGACGTGGTAAAAACACGTCTGTTTTTCTTCTGGTGAATATTGATTGGAATTCACAGCAGCAGTGAGAGCTTTTACACATGAGGATGGTAGAAGAAGGATTTATGGAATCGGAAAGTATTAACTTAATGAAAGAGCATTTGCATGTTTTCTGAGCAAAATGTTATCCAAACAAAAACAAAACAACCATAAAAAAATCTGGCATAGCTGATGAAAGCATTTTATTTATTGATCCCTTCATAATCCTTTGTTGTCTTTTTCTTCTCTCATTGTATGGTGATGCACACAGTGTAGGCTGCAATATTCAGTATTCATGAGCAGGCTAACCTTTCTCATCCTGTAGCTATTCACTTACAAACGATGCTTTATATAATACCTGAAGGGTGTGTTGTTAGGTTATTTTAATATAAAAAGGCTGCACAAAAACATCTCAAAGAATAGCTACAATCATGTACAGATTGGTTTTAAACAAACTGGACATTAATTATAGAGAGGCTGACTCTTCAGCTAACTGCATCTGCGTAGTTCCCCTGCTGTCAGCATCACTTTATACATGGGTATCTCATTTGCTTTGAGAGGCATTTGCTGGTGTGAGCCAAAGCTGGTGTTTATGATTGAAGATGCTGAAACTGATGGTTTAGGTTAAGTCTGTGCTCCCTCCAAAGTTTAGGCAGCCCATGCTCAGGTTTAACAGAAGGCAAAAAATTCTTACAAAATGTAATTAAGACTATTTAAAACAATTACAGAGTATACACATTAGCTAAGATTCTGGAAATGGCAGTTTAGGGCAAAATATTAGTCTTTTTCTCACGGGTTTCTTTTTTTTCAAAACCATCCTGCACTTTTCTCTGTAGGGCTAATTTTCTGTTAGGACACACGGTCATCTGAAACCCTACAGTAGAGCCATCTTGGATTATTTGTCAATGGTGAAGATGATACCTTGAGAGTGATAAAGCTTCTCAGCATGAACAACAGAACTATGAATGGAAAGAAGGAAATTCTGGACAGTGAGGGTGATGAAGCCCTGGAACAGGCTGCCCAGGGAGGTTGTGGAGTCTCCTTCACTGGAGACGTTTAAGACCCGCCTGGATGTGTTCCTGTATGACTTGGTCTAGGTGGTCCTGCTGTGGCAGGGGGATTGGACTAGATGATCTTTCGAGGTCCCTTCCAGTCCCTAATGATTCTATGAAAATCAAATAGTATTACTTAGCTAAGCAACAGCTTATGCTGGCTGGGAGAGAACCAAGATAAGGTTTATAAAGCAAACAGTCTGTGGGACACAAAGGGTGAATATAAGTGTAGATTACACCAGCATCTAAAGCCTTATAAATTTATCTTCCCTTTTCAGTGTTCACCACTGTAATAGCAGATTTAAGGATTTATTTTCTTGTAGTAGACACAATGCCATGCATTTTGTATCAAGCTATTAGCAATGAATTAACACCTCGCACAAAAGTTTATTATGAAACTAACAGCTCATGGTTGCGGCTGGTTTCCTTTTTAATCTCACAACTATGCAGAAAGCACAACAGTCATAAAAACATTATCAAGTAATGTCAGGGCAATAGTAGCCAAGTTATCACAAGTAAGACTGTAAGAATGCAAGTAAGGATAAGGATGGAGAGTGATTAATGCAGCAATCAGAGCTCAGATCAATAAGATTCAGATGAAAAAATACTCTTTTCCTAACTGTTGTGAGCCTGATCCTCCACATTTTTCATCTGTGTGAAATGGCAGTGAAGCAAATAGAGAATTCCGATGTGTCAGGATTCTACTCGTGATTTCTGCTCACACGTTAATGACATAAATGATGGCATCGGATACAGGACCTTCTATCTTTTATTTAAATATACAGAGTAAACATGTAATTGTAGAATGATTTGTTTATACCTTGTAAATAAGCATATTTACTGAGAGGTTTTTTTGTATTAATTACAGCATTTCATATTGCATCAGCATTCGCATTCAACAAGACAAAGACCTCTTTGTGCTGCAAATTATGTGCAGATATTTCAGCATCTGCATCGTGGTACCTGGTATCTGATGCAACGTTATCTGATGATTTTAAAACAGTCTTAAGACCGAAAAACAGATTCTCTCTGAAGCATAAAACCTACTCATTTTAACCTCTAAGGTTAAAACTGCTGACTTTGTGGGGGATCGGTATCTTTTGCTGCCTGCATTTACTGTACGTTTTTATGATCCTGTTCGATGTTGTTTCCCCACGTGCGGAAGTCACTAGGAAACAAAACAGCACAACATCTTGCAGAACTTAGCCTGTAATTTTATGTTCCACAACGAGGCATACCTACAATAATCTGACAAAATGAAAGCAACACATGTCATATCAGCTCCAAATAAATATCCTGTCTCCTCTACAGCAGCTGCACTGAAAGAGATCTGACATAATGGTGTTATATCAGCAGAGCTACTAATCTCTGATACTAGTGATTTCAGTACCAAGGGAGAGAGCGCTGTAGCAAATGGAGGTCATTCAATATCCTCTAGCACTTTGGACAAACGTGGCAGTTTGGACTCTGCCTGCTAATAGCAGAATACAGTGCTAATGCTAGAAATTGCTGTTGCAGAGTCGCTTGTGCAGGTACCCTGGTCCTGACAGGAGAGTGTCTGTTCAGATGGGCCTGTTTATTTTGATGCCTTGCAGAAGCAAGAATGTTTCTTGGAAGCAAAAGGTATAGCCTGGGTCTCTGTGGCAATACATTTGAGGGATCAGATATTAAACAATACGGTGTCTTAGATATTTAACTCTCTTTAGGAATACAGAATAGCTTTCCACACCTTTTGTATCAGTATCTTGTGTGACAGGTCATGCCAAAATAAAGGCATTCCATAGTGTTCTGGCAGGAACACAGAGTGATTGAAGTGTCATCCCCTGACGTGTCTAAAAGTCATGTAGGTGTGGAGCTTAGGAATACAGTTTAGTGGTGGGCTAGGTTAGACTTAAGTTCGTGGTTGGAGTCTGTGATCTTAAGGACTTTTCCAATCAAAGTGATTCTATGATAGGGATTAGAGCCTGCATATATAATCTTATGGTTCTCAACTGAGGGAACTGCAATGAAAGCTACAAGAGTTTAACTGAAATAAGGATGTTGAGACAATTTTGTTATTTTCACAATCATGAGGTGGCACACACGAAGAATCCTTTTCCTTGGCAACAATTCCTGAGGCATAAGGTTGAACCTGTTTACCCAGGCACAGCGCCATGCTGTCAGATGGGCAGTGATTCACCAATTGTAGAGACCCTGTGTTGTATGTGCATCAGGTGTAAGTGTCCCAGATAGGAGTCTCAGCAAGGATTGTCCATATGTCTGTTCAGTCTAATTCGACATTCTCTCATTCCATTACTAACCAAGTATGGGTCTCATTATACTTCATAAATAGAGAACAGCTTCTTTCTCCTTTCATAAGACATCTTGCTCATTTGTAACACAGATTGGAGTAATGGCTTAGCAGAAGTTTCATGACGACAAACTTTCCTCCCTGTTCTCAGCAGACCTCCTCCTGCATTCAGACAAATTAATGCTTTATAAACCTTTTTCCTTTCTAAACATAGTCCCTGTAGGATCCATCATAGAAAATCTTTGGCACCAAGGTAGATTTCACATGCACAGCAGAGTGGAAATCTGTGTTCAGTCACTCTCTGCACTGTTTCGCAGGATGTTTTGTCTGAGCTGGTATAAAACATTGAGGGTTTAGGAAAGAGCGTGGCACTAGGGATCATCTCCTGAGTTGCTCTCACGCAACAGTCACTGCCTTTCCTCTTGATTTCCTCAGAGACCTCCGATTTCTGCATATCAGCATTGCTCCTGCCCTATCTTAGCATTTTATATGGCTATGGTACAACATCTTATTTTGCTTGTGGTACTCCTGTCTGTGCGTTTCATTTTCATGTGCATTGCAGAGATAAGGATATGATATCTGTGGAAAGTGCAGAGTGATGCCAGGTCTTGCTCTTCCCTGATAGCTGAAGCGATTGCTCAGGCATCCAATTATTTAGTACAAAGCTTTGATAATCTAATTTTCTTGCTCATCTCATGCAGTCTGTTCCATACAAATATAGCAGGTTTGAAAAAATATGACAAAAATCTGAAGTGTTCTTGATAACTCTTTTTGGAATTAGCTTTACTTGGAGCAACAGAGTGAAGCAATGCTGCAGAGCCAATTCTCTTGATTTTGGTTTAATTTAAACTCTGAATAATAGATTATATTCTTCCTGTGGAACTAACATGTATCGTTTAGATTGGCCACAGAGTGGGCAAAACCTAATTTGATTGTAGATGTTAGCCCTGTTAGCTGGGACAGGGTGGCTGTGTGGGGAGACGTGTCTTTGGGTGAGATGTCTGCTCCAAGGGTAGATGGCAGAGCAAGCCCTGCCTCTCCGCCTGCAGAGCTGTGCACGCAGATTCCTCTGCCAAGATGCTTTTTGGCAGTGTGGACTGGATGATCGGGTAATGAGGTGGACCACGAACTGGCTGCAGGATAGAAGCAAGAAATGGTGGTCAATGGGACAGAGTCTATTTGGAGGCCTGTATTTAGTGGAGTCCCCAAGGGTCAGTACTGTAACCAGTCATATTCAATCTATTCATTAATGACTTGGATGAGGGATTAGGGTGCATTGTCAGCAAGTTTGCTGATGACACAAAGATGGGTGGTGTCACCAACACCCCTGCAGACTGTGCTGCCATTCAGCAAGACCTGGACAGGCTGGAGAGCTGGGCAGAGAGAAATTTAATGAAGTTAACTAGGGTAAGTGTAGAGTCTTGCATCTGGGCAAGAGCAATCCCAGGTACCAGTATAAGCTGGGGACTGACCTGTTGGAGAGCAGTGTAGGAAAATGGGACCTGGGGATCCTGGTGGAGAGCAGGATGACCATGAGCCAGCAGTGTGCTCTTATGGCCAAGAGGGCCAACAGCATCCTGGGATGGATCAGAAGGGGGGTGGTTAGCAGATCAAGAGAGGTTCTTCTCCCCCTCTACTCTGCACTGGTGACACCACATCTGGAACATTGTGCCCACTTCTGGTTCCCCCCAGTTCAAGAGGGATGTGGAGCTGCTGGAGGGAGTCCAGCGTAGAGCAATGAGGATGGTGAAGGAAGTGGAGCACTTTCCTTATGAGGAGAGGCTGAGGGAGCTTTAACTTGGAGGAGAGGAGACTGAGGGGTGACCTCATTAATGTCTATAAATATGTGAGGGATAGGTGTCAGGAGGATGGAGCCAGGCTTTTCTCAATGTCAGCTAGTAACAGGACAATGGCCAATGGGTGTAAGATGGAAAATAGGAGGTTCCATATAAATACCAGAAGGAACTTCTTCACAGTGAGTGTGACAGAGCACTGGAACAGGCTGCTCAGGGAGGTTGTGGAGTGTTTATCACTGGAGACATTTAAAACCCTCCTGGATATGTTCCTGTGCAGTTTGGTCTAGGGGATCCTGCTGTGTCAGAGAGATCGGACTAGATGATATTTCGAGGTTCCTTCTAATCCCTAATGATTCTATGTTTATGTGACTGTGAAACTAGGTAGTTGCATTTGAAAATGTCCATCTTCCCTGAAGTCTTCTTGCCTTGCTTCTAACTACATAAACGTTCACACATTTCTAAAATGCATCTGCCCCGGGTTGTCTCACCCAGCTTTAGGTGTGTCTATTACTAGAAGGTGCACTCTAATTTGATATAATTTTCTGGGAAATTTGAAGCAGAAGAATGATTGCTGTGCTTTGTTGGGACTCGTTGCTGAGCAATCCTAAACATTTTGAGGACTTCTGTTGCAGAGTTCAGAGGCATAAAAGTGACCAGTGTAAACCAGTGTTGAGATCCAAAATATTGCAGTTCATACTGGATGTGAATCTTTTGATGCTCAGATACTTTGACAGTGGATTGAGATTCGCCATCTCCCAAATGTTTGTGTAGTGCAGGCCAGCACAACAGAGCCATCCGCAGATTGAGTTCTCTGGACAATGATATAAAAGCTGAAGTAATGAGGATAATGTCATCTACAAACTAAAGAGTGTGCAGTGGAACAGCCCTTCCAGTTTAACATGTCACCGTGTAATTAATGGAACGAGCATCAGTATTGCAAGGAGAAATCTGCATGCACACATACCCCATTCCACTACTGTGCCTTGATTCCTGGTAAAGCAGAGTGTTGGTCCTTCTGTTGGTGTGTTTAATTAAACTTCAGCTTTACTTTTGTTTCTGCAATTTACAGTCAGCTGAATCATAAATATTGTTTTGTAACTGACAGAACAGTATGTAGTGGTCCTCATCTCATATCCTTTCTAGTCTGAGTGTCACAGCTGCTTTGTAATTGCGGTGACAATTTTTGTTGCATTGCTGGAACTTTTCCTGGTTATTGTGTCTTTTGTAGATAACGTCTGATCTAGAAATGAAACTGCAGCAGAAAGTTGCTAAATCCAGCATGTTCTCCAGTTGTGCATTTATGTTAAAAATTCTTGTACCTAATGCAAGAGGTTGAAAGTTTCTTAGAACACAAAATCAGCCCCAAAGTTAAGGTACACAAGGGTCACTGAGTTTCCCCTAGCTCAGTGAAAGATTTGCTTAAAAACAAAAATACCAGACAAAATACAAGTGAAGGCAGACATATTTGCCTCCCAGCTCTGATCTGCTATCTTACAGAAATCTGCTGCACATTTTCCCTGCTGTGTGTCTCGATGCCTTTTGAAAGTGTCTTCAGTGAATAGACATTTTACATATTGACCACAAAATTTGCTCCAGTTGTGATTTCATAGATCACAGAATCATTAAGATTGGGAGAGACTTACAGATCAAGACAAAGAAGTAGTGACCTTATGGGTAGTGAACTGACTGACCTGTTCTGCTCTTAGCTTTCCAGGAAGTGAGAGAAGTCATTTAAGTAACAATCTCACCAGGGGCAAACATTATCCAAAGCTTAGACTTTAACAGTTGCATCCTTCAGAATACTTGTCCAAGAAATCTTTCACTGTGTAGCTGCACTGTGCCCACAGTCACACAGCTCATAGGCCCAACGGAATGGCTTGCTGGGCTAGGCAAGAGGCTGGGGCTCAGTGGCAGGTGCTACACTGCAGACACAGAAAATAGAAGAAAGCCCTTATATTCCTGCCTCAGCATTACAGGATAAGCCAGTATTTGTGAAGCTGCGGGATACACATTTCTGACCTGGTTTTGGAACTCTGAGGACGTGGGCTGAGAGGCAAAGCACTTACAGACACAACTATTGCCTGTGGTTCATACTGCCGCTTCTTCCCATTTGAAGTGAGCAATTATTGGAGAACTGTGGAAAGGAAGCGGAGAAAACCTACTTGGACTGAATCCACCAGCTTGGACTGAATCCACCAGCTTGGACTCTGATATTTACTACTGTATAGCACACTCTTTTTCTCTGCATTTTTATCCCATATGAATTTATAGGCTGCACAGAAACTATCAATAGCGCTATAGATCATCATTTTCCACCTGAACAGTTCTTCAGAAGCTGAGTATGTTTTACTCTATGAGAAGCAGGGACGATGTACGCTAAAATACAGATGCACTGAATAATTCAATAAATTGAATAAACATCACTTGGGAACTTGAGAAATGGCTCTCCTATAGGAGATGATACCATGTTTAGCATTTCCAAAGTTCACATTATTAGATATTTCCTATGCCTCACCATAACTTTATGGGTTTTTTCATTCTTTCTTTATAGCTCAACAAAATTCGCCAAAAATCCATGAAGGCTGGTGGGCTTATAAAGAGGTGGTCCAGGGAAGTTTTGTTCCAGGTAAGTGTAATTATTAAATCAGCTTTTATTAAATATTTTTAAACTGAAGTTAACACAGTAGGGTCTGGGGTGGCTTTTTTAGGTTTGGGGTTTTTGTTGTTTGGTTGGATTTCTTTATCTGCTGCAAGGATCTGAAGCACACTTGTACTCAAATCACTTTATAGTGAGGCTCTTAAAAGGTTTGTGTCAACAAATTGTCCAAAAAACATGGCAGTTTTCTAGGAAAAAATTAACTTGTATGATATTCCTGCTTACTCTAGTAAAACAACACATGAAGAGTAAAACTACTTTGTGAACATGCATGTTCTGTGCACAGGAAAGAGAAAGGGAGGACTGACAGCAGTACTGTTAGCTGGATGAATTTACTGATCTGATGCAGTGCTTCTGGATAATCACACTGCTACAAATTGAACAACATATTAGGAAAGGAACCTATTTGATACATGAACCTAACACACAAGTTTCATTGATTTTTGTTTTGGAAACAAGAAATCTTGAGTGAAAAAAAAGTGAAACCCTAACTTAGATTCAGTAAGATTTAGAAAACAGTAAAGAATCAGTAGGCTGCTAAGAGGATCTAAATAAACTCCACCTACTGAATTTGTAGGTAAAATAAGTAAAACTGGAATTCAGGCTGGCAATATAGCGTGGCATTGAGCAGCACAGGCAGAACTCCTCCAAAACCCATGTACTGGTTGTCCTAACACTACCTATTATTCAAGTATCATGTGGTTTGAGTAGGGCTTTGCTTATTCTTTTTAGCTCTAACACATTTCAGGATTCAACCCACCTGATACATTTGTAGTTCTTAGACTGACAGTAATTTACTTTGGTTTGATCTGTATTTGACACCTGATTTTTCTGAGCTCACTTTCTCTAAATTACCTTATTTTTTATTTCAAATAGAATTACCTGTTGAGTCTTCACTGTTCATTTTCCACTTAGGAGACTTCAGCAACCTGTTTAGATGTGAAACTCATGTAACAGTACATTCTTCAGTCAGTATACGCTGAAATATGAAGTGATTATTATGTTCAGTATGTTTTCCGTGCAGTGGAGATGAATGTGCATTAAGGAGTGTGTATTAGCTATACCTGTTACAAGCAAAAGAGTCCTTCAAGTTCTATCATGAATGCCCAACGGAAGTTGCTACAAGATCCTATATTTCCTTAAAGTATTAGAAACATCACTTGGCCACTTTGTAAGTTATTGCTCAGAATCTGTAGATTTGATTTCTTCAGGTATTTTCACTGCTGTGACAAGTTACACTCTGACAGTCATTTGAAATGTCCACAAAGCTGATTATCTTGATAGGAATGACAGTGCAAATGAAATCACATGTTTCAACCTGCATATTAGACATGGAAATCCTTGTGAAAAGCGTGTAAGAAAATCAACATCTACTAGCCTGTAGCTTAATTACATAGTGAAGCAGCATAAAGTAGCTTTTGAGATTTACTTGAGATTTGGGCTGTCAAAGATGCTGTGGTGTATTTTTATGCGTGTTTAGTTCCTAATGCTTATAGTGGGGGAAGAAAACTGGAGAACATAATCACCGGCTTTCAAGACATTTCAGCCTTCCTGACTTGTAAGACCCAGGCAGACACCCAGTAGAAGCTGAATGAAAAAAAATAATTTGCTTAACAGACTAATTGTTTCAGCTTAAAGTTACTGAGAAAATAACTGTCAGTATATAAAGAAATATATGACCTAGTAGTGCTTGTGTAGTTATAGTCGCAACGCCTTGAGAAATCTGCGCTTGGGAACATCCTTAGAAGATTCAAGAGGAAACAGTCATGACTCAACTTTCAGGAAGCAAGACATTTTGAACGAGAGAGAGAGAGAGAGAGAGAGAGACACCTCCTCTCTCAGAGAACACGAAATGTTGTGTGTTACCTGTACATGCTGTGTATCAGACTAACCTAGCAAAAATCCTCAAGAATTGGTCCAGAAGGGCAAGTATGAAGTGCTCACTGAAGCAGCACTGAAAGCTATAGTAATTTGGGAGCACTTTTTTGCAGATTGTCATGTTTCTTTTAAATTCAACTCTGCAACCTGTAAGCCTCAGCAGAAGAGAGAAATCCCATGAATTTTTACAGAACAAACAACTAACTTTTTTCAGCAGCACCTAGATATGGGAGCCTTTGAAAACCGTATTTAAAGCATTTCAAGGATGCGTTTTATGGTTATGATCTCAGGCTAACACATCACAAAGGATATGTTAGTGCATATTAAGTTTATCCACAATGTTAGCAGTCACATCTCAAATCCTGCATGAGATGCTAATTAGCACCTGAGAGGTGATAGCTGCGAGGCAGTCTGAGGAGCTGTAGCTGAAGTTGCTGACTGATGCGCACTGAAGCAAACAGCTACAGCCATCTGCTCAGATGTTTCCTTTCCACAGCTGTTTGTCTTGTCCCAGGGCTGGAAGTTACCACTCCCAAAGATAATAGAAAGGAATGTTTGTCCAAGATGCTGTCACTGCAGTTCAAAACTGGCATCTAAGCTAACGTGATTGACGTGACTACTGCTCTTAAGCTGCTGGAGAAGCAACCACAAGCATACAGACGACTAATTGGAACTAATAGCATTGTAAAATACTCCAGGATGAGTTGCTAGAATTTGTCTGTCACCGCTTTGGCTGTGTGAATACTTCTTGCCTACTTCAAAGCTAAAGTTACTGTCTGAACTATCACTTCTTTCATGTATAGTCATGTAAGTGCATTTAGGGGAGTGTATCACAGTACTCCTGGGCTAGAATACACCATTCATCAGTTTGTCTTTGGGCAGTTCATAAAATCAAACCATACTTTACTGCATTCCTCACATCAGATTCCATAAACACGAGGATACAGTTTAGAAAAATTCTTTTAAATCCCCTTCTAACTGAATATGATTATCAGGTATTTTTGCACAGGAAACCAGTGGCTTACAATTACTGGTGTGTATCTCACAGGTAGGGGACAGTACAAACAGGGATGAGGTACAAGACCCATCATGCTGCCTTTCTCACCTTCCCTTCTTGCATTGCTCAGCAGAGAAGCAATGACAACTGACAGGTTCTCCCATTACAGTAGTGATGGTTCAGGTCTTCCTTAGAACCAAGCCTTGCAAGCGACAGTGTGGAGCTGTCAAACATAGGAAGGATCTGGTTGGATCCATGTGTATGCTACTGCTGCAAAAAACACTCTCCATACCTCACCTCTTCTAAAAGCACAGAAGTGCTCTTATGATCTAAACCATGTAGGCAAACAGAATAGAAAGTAAGTAGTGCTTTAAAATGTTAATTGAATGCAAATTAGGTTCCAAATGAAACTTCAGGGAATTAATACTCTTCTTTATGGATGGTGATTTGCATAATAATCAAATAATCTATACTATTACATACTTCAGCTACATAGACTTTGATATGGAACATCCAAATAGTTCATGATGGGTTAAAAGGCATTTAAATAAGCTTTTAAATATCTTTTGTTTGGCTGGTTTGCTATGATGATGGGTGTGTTGTGTCACTCGAGTGTTTTCAGGGTGACAAAGGCAATAACATATCAAACCATTCCACACCATATCTTTCACATCAAATAGATGAACATAATCTATGATACTCTCGGATGTCTGATTGCATTGATTTTCTTCATCCTACTCCTGTTTCTTTCATAGCATTGTAAACATGGGCTGCTTTGGCAAGCACAAAATATAAAGGTGGTAAAATCTAGTGTATGATCATTGAATTCATTTGCCAACTCTCCATCCTGTTACTGAAACCTTAGACTATACGTTAATATGAGGCATAAGGGTTTCTCGCCCAAGGAAGACACTGTCCTCCTGACAGATTAACACATAATCTGAAGTTACTTTGGGTGATAATGCAAATCTTAGCTAGGAAGAGGAAGTCCATCTCTACCAAATAATGAGTGAGCTTTGCTGAAAAAGCAGTTATTCTCCTTTATAATGAAGGTTATAAAACAGCTTTAATTCCAGATAAAGATCTGCATGAACTGTCATTCACTATTGGCTAACATCACCAAATTAAGATCACCAAATCAAAGGCTACCTGTTACTGTGATCCTGAGATGGTAAATCCCTTGTTCATATTTCCCTTTACAACTCAAATGGAAAAGACTGCTGGAGATTGATCATGCTTCTGCCTTTTGCAAGGACCACATTGATAGGGTTATTCCCTAAAACAGAGCAGCTAGCAAAGCTACACCAGTTCAAAATGAGCACAGGAGCAGTGTTTGCGGACCACTGAGAAGAAATCTCCAAAGATAAAATGCATAAATTTACTAATGATTTGCAAGGAAAAAGAAGCCTGAAACAACTGATAGTCTTGTCAATGAGTGCCAAAACCTGGTATTAAACTTCCAGCTATCACCATGTGCTTTTGTTACAGCCTACACAGACATTCTGAGCACTGTATGGCCTTTAAGATTTCTCTTAAAATACTGAATTCTTTATGTTGGTGGGCAGGTCTGTGTAAGAACCATGAACTCTCCATTTCAGGCCATGAGCAAACAGATTTGAAACTTCAAACCCCAAAACATCTTAAAGCTGACACAATGCATGAAACATCCTCCAGTCACCTAGGGGTCAAATTTCATACCTGGACACTGGTGATCATTTAGTTTGGTTGCCTGAATAATGCAAAACACAAACTACTGGTTACTACTCCTGCATTTCTTGCTTTGGCACCAAGTTTAACATTTTTCTAGTCTTATTTCGGGATTTAAGAGGCTGCAGCATCACTCACCGTCTGGTGCATTTTTCTTGTCAGTGAAAACAGTGGTGCTGTCTGAGCTACAGCAGTGTTTTAAACAGTCTGCACACACTCTTCAAAATCATTCGGTCTGGTGCCAGCTCTGAAGAATTAATCAGCCATATATAATTATTTGCTGGAACAATGATAGCAGTTTTTCTTTTGGAAAGCAATATATTGGAACACTGCATTTCTTCAGAGTGATAGAGCATAGATTCTGGAAATCATTGACTTCTTGATTCAAACCTGGGTTCGTACGTATGTTTCAGCTTTGGCTGTCAGTTAAAGATAGCTTAAAGGGAATATAGTTTGTGTATTTTCTTGGTTTCTTACATTGGTGATTCTGCAAAATCTGCAAAAATTGACTGTTTACAAAATCTCTTTGAGAAAGGATGTTATATTTTTGTGTATTTTTGCAGGGCAGTTAAGTATAATTGAAATGTAACCACATTGTCTCACTTTTCAATGAATTATAGATGCAGTTCATTATTTTCAAATAGCAAGAAGCAGATGAATTTACTGCTTTTAATTTGGAAGAAGAAAGGAAGACTGTCAAGGGGAGAAGTTTCATTGCCTCCAACAAAAAAATAAAGACATCTTAGGTGACAAGCAATGTGAACTAACCACAGTACAGAAAATCTCACATTGTAAGCCTTGCCAGACCTGTGGAAGGACCACAGTTCTTAGCTGAAACGTCTCAGATCCCTTTTTCCTTAACAATCTAGTTACTCTTCTTGGGTGTGCTTTTCCCTCCCCAGTTATGATTAATGTCCACGGAAGAAGAACTGCCTGTTAACAGATGTACTTCAGACTTCATTTCATTATACTGACATTATAAATGATCCAAGTCGTCACCCAGCCTGTTTCTAGCCACAGTCAGGCACCGCAAAGGTCAGGCCTTCCCTTCCTAACAAACACTGCACTGGAGATCAGATTGTATCTCACTGTGCTACCAACTGTCTGATACTTCTCCTTGAGGAACCCGCAGGTTCTTCCAGCTACGACACAGTCAGCATCGCTCTTCTAATACAAGAATGTGCTAGTATAGAAGACCTTCAGGGTAGGAAAAGCTGCAGATCCCTGACAGTTGTTGTAGTTCAGACTTTGCAGTTATGTTAACTGTCAGTGTGAGGGAGAGCAGCACTCAATTACTTTCTGATGAAGTTGAAAATCCTCTCTCCCACTATCCTGAAGTGGTTGCTGTTCACCTTGGAGCAACACTAATATGGATTATAAGAAGAAAGAATGACTAATGCTCTGAGACATCTGTAGCTGGCATGGCTACCACAACCTGCACAGATAAAGGCTTCCAGCTGGGAGGAAGTTTAAGAGATGGTGGTTACCGTTGGCAATTTATATCAGAGAAAAGGGAGCATTATCTCAAACACCTGCTGCCCTGCACGCTGGAGTCTACAATTATTACGGAATCTCCAAGACCTACAATTACTATTGGTCAAGTAACTGCTCTTTCTGCAAATGTAGTGGAATTTATTGCCTTAAAATATTGTGCCCTCTCACTCTGAACTTGTTAAAAGTGGAAAGACAGCCCACCTCTGATCTTACAGGATTCATCATTCCAATCCTATTAAGCTTTTGCTTAAGAAAAAGGACCTTAGATGTATCATGAAAAGTATGGGGTTTGGAATAAAAAGGTAAGGCTAATATTAGGAATCTTTATTTTTTAGGTTCTTTATTGTGACCTAAAACTGAGGGAAGGAATACAAAGTATAGCTACTGGTACATACAGGAAGGGATTTATCACATTCTTGACAGGCTAGGTATAAAAGCAGTTGAAACAGTGGACCATGACTAAGTCATTAATAACCAGAAGCTTGTAAATCCTTACTTTGAAGGATTACTCAGAGTAGTTCTAAGTGTTAAACAGCAAGGTTCCTACATGTTTTTGCTGCTGAGTAGATGTATAGGTATATTGAAGGAGTTTATCTTATCTTACACCTTGACAGGGTAATCTGCACACAATATCTTAGTGGTCCTTGTCACCCTTTGGTGGCAGACGTTTTGATCATATACATGTCTTGGGGTAGAACTGAAGCACAAAGAAATCTGATGGAAGAATTAAGGGCTGCTCAGAGAGCTGAGAAACTTTTCTAAGCTAATAATCCAAACTGAAAGTGAGTAATGACATTTGCCATGGCTGCTTATGTAAGGAGGGGACTGGAGCTCTGGCTATTAATTACTTTGTAGTAGTAGTCTTTTTTGTGTATGTTAGTGTGTGTGCGTGGTTTTGTACAAGATGGATAGCAGAAGTCATCACTCCCTACATTAAACAAAACACAAGGTTTCTTTACCAATTTTCTTTATAAAATTGTAAAATAAAGTAATGTTCTGTGAAGAAAAAGGTCACTGAGAATAACAAAGAATTTTATTGTCTGTTCTAAAATGTTCTTCTGTAGTGGCATATAACTGGACTTAATCAGAGAAGGGCTACAGTGATTCAGCTTACGTTTGCTTAGGTCCTTCCCTCATAAATCTCTATGGGGTGAGATAGAACTAGAAGGGATTATAGTATAGTGTGGAAATAGAGACAATGAGTGACACCAAGATGTTGCCTCACCACTACCCTCCTGTCATTATCCCACTTACAAAAATTACTCTTGTAAAAAGCTTTGATGAAGAGAATTGTATTTTAAGAGTACTACAATTATGGTTTGCAATTAGCAGTTAGAAATCCATCAGGATATTGCAGTGAGATTGTCCCTGACTGTTACACTGCTGATGAACCCAGAACCACTGAGGGTTTCACAAAAATGCAGGATGCAGTTTCCAATTTGTGCATGACATCAACTCAGTTTAGTGTCATTAGAGTAGAACTTGCTAAGGTCATACAGAGGAAGATACAATCTCTGCAGCTACACCCTTATCTGTGATTAAAATGAACTCTTGTGAAATAAGGTCTCCCACTGCTTTGCATTTGCCTATACAGAGTAGCTTCGGGGCTGCCCAGGGAGATTGTGGAGTCTCCTTCTCTGGAGATGTTTAAAACCTGCCTGGACATGTTCCTGTGTGGCTTCATCTAGGTGATTGGACTGGACCAGTGGAGGGATTGGACTGGATGAGTTTTGTCCTGCTCCGGCAGGGGGGTTGGACTCGATGATCTCTTGGGTCCCTTCCAACCCCTAACATCCTATGATCCTATGATCTTTCAAGGTCCCTTCCAATCCCTAACGGTCTGCAATTCTGTGTTTGTTGTCAATGAAGGCTTTACTGTGACTCACAAAAAAACCATCACTCTCCTGCCCTGTTCCCTGTCTAACGGAGAAAGAGATTGAGAAGAAGTGAAGCTACCACCTTAAGGCAGATACATCATGCAGTAGGCAAGTACTTGCCTCATAAACTACTGTGATTCAGATTGTAAATACCAGATCACTGGATTGTTTATTTACTCAGTAACCTGAAATAACTATTTCTGAAAGTACCATGTGTATGGTGTGTGTGGGATCACTTAGGCTCTTCAATTCGGAGAGTGCTAGCAACTTGATAGTGTGAAACCACCCATTTCTACTCAGTGAAAAATTCCCCCGCTTGTAACACCTGTCTAAAAAGGTCACTTGTGAATTCACTGAACCATTCATCCACTGAATATAGGCGCAAAATCTGTGCTCATCATTTCCCATGTCTACCTGCCTAGGGAGCATGGAATTACAACTGGGAGCAGTTAGATTGCTCTTACTAACATGCATTAAAACAGAGGTATTGTGTAACATCACCCCACCATGGTATTTCTGGGCACATGCCATTTGTGGTCACTGAAAGAATGACTATCTCTTACAAAGAAACTCACCATAATATACAGTTACCTACTTAATGCATTTCCAGCTACCTGCTGACCCTGCTCAGAGCTGTAAATGACATCATAGCCAAAGAAGGGACCTTCCCGAATGTTATTGATTGGCTTTCTTCTGCTACTGAAACTATGACTTTAAATGGGCACTTTTTCCTTTCTGAATAGAAAGTGGTTTTGTATCAGGGCACTTTTTCATTCTGCATTTATAAAGCATACAGAAATGCATTAATGTTTCCAGACTAAGCAGTCACCAACTTTATAGTCGGGACATAAACCCTGGAAATAGCAGCATAACATCATAATGGGAAGCCTGACAGGTCCGTAACTACAGCCACGCGAGTGGCACTGCTATAACTCAGAGAGGCCTGTGGACAACATCACAGCCTCCAGCCTTTCAGTGTCTGGCTGAAAGAGAAAAATACTGAAGTAGGCAGCACAAAATAACCAGGACACGGTGGCAGATCTTCACTTGACACCAGGGCTTACAGCTGATATCTGTCCCACCCTGAAACAGGCGTGGTTCTTCAGGACATTTTATGTCTTCCCCTAATAGATATTTTCCATTCCTTTACATCCAGGACCTTCAGTTATGGGGGCTTAGGTGAAGAATGGAGATCCTCACATAAAGAGGCTACTTTACAAGTGTTAAAAGAATTCAAGTGAATTCAAGGCAACAGTATGGAGGTTGGGAGAGAATTAACCAGTTTAGATGTGTCATCAGCCTAGTCTGCCTGGTGTTCCTATGCTTTTCATTACAGGAAAAAAGATGTTCCTGCAGATCTTTTGGAAAAACCAGTGTGATCCTGCTGTGGCAGTGGGATTGGACTGGATGATCTTTTGAGGTTCCTTCCAATCCCTAATGTTGTATGATTCTGTGCCTAAATTGAAGTGGCACAGCTGCCCCAGCAGCACGGTAACAGCAGGAACAGGATGGGTGCTGTGCACTTGGCACAACTCCTGCATATGCACGACCAGATTCACCATTCCAAAGGCCCATTCTAACAGAGCTGAAGAATGTAGTGTGATTATTTGCAGTGAAATTTTGACATTATCTCACACTGCGTTACAACTTCGGAAGCGAGGAAGCAAGAAGGGTGCTGACCAAGAAACAGCCAATTGCACAGCCACTGCATCTGTTTAAAAACAAACCCAAACTTTGGGTAACAAGAGCCTTTAAACAAGGATGTTTCAGATTTCACGGTGAGAAGATGGGATTTGTCTTTGTAACTTACAATAAATCCTTTGGCCGTGTTTGTTTTAGCAGTGGCTCTGAAATCCCGGTGTTACTTTGTTTCTACACTAGAAAAACGAGAAAGCAAATCTGGCTGAAGTGGTCCCTACAAAAGGCAGCCACTGTTTGAAAGTTTGACAATCCTTGGTTACTACTTTTGTCTGAAAAGAGGTCCCACTGAAAACAGTGGGATTTATTTGCCAAGACAAGCGTTACATCTCTTGATTAAGGAGCAGATTCTTGAAAAAATATATTAGAAAAAAATTAAGATTGGTATTTGCCAGACTGTTTTCCTTTTACAATGGTTTGATTTAAAACCATCTCTTTCCAACTTACTTAACTGGAGTGAAATTACTTATTTACACAGCTGCACGGTGTCGCCTCCATCTCTTCTCAAGTGTTTGCACTGCCATTGCATTCAGTGCTTGTGGGCAATATCACATTTTAAAGACTGCATCCTTGTTTCTCATAGAGGAGAGAGGCTGAATGGAAGAGAAAGATCTTTCTACTGTGCTCATGCTCATGGTAGCGCAGCACTAGCAGGCATAGGATGACTATGGTGCTGAGAGGAACTGCTCCTTCAAATCTCAGTCAGACGCAGTTAGTCATATTATGGGCCAGCTGCCCTTCTACAGCATGCAGATAGGAATGAGGGCTAATTCCCAGCTTTAGTCCCAATTTAGAACTGTGGGGTTTAGCTTTTCTGTGTGACTCAGAGAATACGGTGCATGGCATAGAAGCATCTCAGATAGTGCAGTCAACATTTTCAAACTAGGCTCCCTAGGCCATCCCAACAGAATGCGCATTCCTTATTGCATATCAGGAGTGAGTTCTGATTCCATTTTGATTTTCCTATCCAGCAGTTGGGCATCTTCAAATGGCTTTTTTTTCCCAGCCTTAAATTAGGCTTTCTTAACATAAAAAAGAAATAAATGACTGAAGTCTAATAGGATATGGCTGAAACACTCACGTTGCACAGCCTTGGCAGAGTCTTATTATCCACATGGTGACATCTACAGAATTACTCAGTATTTTAATGTGCATTTAAAATTGGTTAACAGGAGTATAAATTAAATAGAGAAACTAGTCTATCAAGGTTTTATTGCTTTATTGTAATTTCATGTTTATGGGCTTACTGCTTTGTGTCAGGACTTGTAGCTTTTTAGTTCTAGAGTAATAACAGGATGGTGCCTTACTTGGAGCCTGGTAAAATCAGGGGGAGTCCTTCCACTTGACTCAAATTAGCTCTGTCTCAGGACCATAGTCATATTATTCTCTTTTTTGACTTCTTTGATTTTTTCCCAGTTACCATTACCGTGCTGTGCAAATTCACTTTTAGTCAGAATTTTAAATACTGTATCCCTATTTGTTTACATCACTTTGTGTGAAACCCCTAGGCCTAGTTTAAATTTAAAGAAAAGGGGGGGGGGTAAAAATGTACATTATGTATTTGTGGTGGTGTACAATGAGATGAGTTGTGCACACAGATATGACTCTCTTCCTACACCTTTAACTACAATGGAATTCTGGAGATGATCACAGAATCATTCAGCCTCAAAAAGACCCCTGGGATCATCGAGTCCAACCATCAACCCTACTCTACAAGTTCATCCCTAAACCATATCCCCCAACACCACATCTAAGTGACTTTTAAACTCCTCCAAGGATGGGGACTCAACCACCACCTTGGGCAGCCCATTCCAGTGCCTGACCACTGTCTCTGGGAAGAATTTCGTCCTGATGTCCAGTATAACCCTCTCCACCCCAGCATCAAGGGAAAAAATACTAATTAACGTGGGAAATTGCATTGAATTGAAATACATGAAGCTCTTTTCTTGTGTTCATCAGGTTTCTGTCTGCCTTCTCATTGTTTCTCCGTTTTCATTGATGTTGTAACTACTCATTTCACAGCATTCTTTGAATTAATAGAAAACTTGGGCAGGCAGAGATACACGCTTAAGGAAGGATACAGACCCACAAGTAATATTTGTAGAAGATAACAGACATTCTCCCTGCTTGTACATCAAGTCATGGGTATTTATGCTTATTTGTACCTATTAAGTGTAACAAGCACTTTACATTTGCATACTTATTGCAAACTCTACCTAAAACACCACTAGATTGTAAACACAAAGACATGAAGAAATTCCATAACATGAATGCAACAAAATACTGACGGAAAAAGGTTAATCAATTCCATAAACAACACTTCTGGATTTAGAAAGTCCATTTTGAAATAGAGATAATTTTTTTCCTAATAGTTTTCACTTTCAGAACTGGTTTCTGAAAGTAGTAAGTCCCAGTGGCTTTCTAAGACTGATGACCAGATCCTCAAACTCTATTTAATGCTTTAAAATGCAAATGACTGGACAAGGAAAAGGAGCTCAGTAGGTAAGAATCACAGTTTGTCCCAAAAAGCTCTCAGAATTGAGCATCCATCCCATGTAGGCAAGAAGAAGATCCCATGAGGCATCTCTGTATCATCTAGTGCCTGAAGACCATCATAATTTTGACTGTAAAGTTCTAATGTATCTAAATAATCATTAAATAAGAACTTAAATCCCTGGAAGAATGTTATCTGTTCTCTTATAATAAAGTGGGGCAAAGAGCTGAAGCATTAGTTCCCTGCCACATACTAAATGGAAATTATACTGAAATTTCAAAGGCATTAAATCAGCACAGACAGAAGAAACAGATTCAAGTGAAAGATGTTCTTGTTTCTTACCTGCATCTGGGAGGATTTCTGGTAAACTGTTTCTAATGTGCCCTTCAGGAAGCTGTTATTGAGATACTGGCTTTTAATTTTCTATTTCCTGCTTGACCTTGCTCTGCAACATGAGTTTCATTGGTTTTCATGCATAATGTACATAAAGACACTTTCAGCTACTTGGCACATAATGCTGCTGCAGGGCCATATATTTACAGTGAGAATTTTGTGGTGCGTGCTATTCATAGCTGGAGAAAAGGGGATTTTTAGTTGCAGACTCTTAAACACAAAGTTGTTGGAATATTGTCAGCTGCTTTATTATGAAAATATTTTCACAAGTGTTTTAAAAGTGTGTTCCTGCCTACCACTCACACAGCCACAGTCACATATCCCAAACTTTATATTAAACTACAGAGTATCATCCGTAGTGTAGTATCTGCCTCTGTAGGGAAGTGATAAAATCTGCTTCTTGTATTTCCTTCCTCTGAAAGAACCTCCAGTATTGCCTCCCTTCGAATAACCAAACCTCCAAACAGAGCCATCTACTGTGTCGTGCAAACAAAAATACCAAAGACCAGAGAAGAGCTCAATGTTATTTCACTAGCTTCTAATACATTGTTAAATTCGTTGATCTATCCATGTCAATATTTTGGTTTGCTGGGGTTTTTTTCCAAGCAGGTTTTACAGAAACAAACATGGCTTTCCGGCTGGGGTGCATACAGACATGTGCATGCGTGGACATACACCTCTGTCTCCATAGATTTTATCATTTAACATTCAAATGCGTGACACAAAATGTTCATCTACATCATTCCTTATGTAAGCCGTGTAACAACAGCAGGAGGTAATAAAATTCTGGTAGAAATGAATCTAGTACTTGACGCACAGCAGATGTAAATTACACAAGACAAAGCTTAATTCAGTGGATTTTTATGATGTGTGGAGATGGAAAAAGTGTTTCTTGAATGCTAACTGAGATCTTTGCATGAAGATGCAGAATCAGTTTCAGGTTGGTTTGGATTTGTTTTAATTGCTCTTAAGAATTGAAGCAAGTATTGGGATGCACAACCTTCTTTTCCAGTACTGGTCTGTTGAGAGCAGTCACCTCATGCAATCCCGCATGATTTCTAATTTTTATGGGTTTAGTTTTTTGAAAGAATTCAGGCTTTCAAAAATTTCTAGAAGTGAGCCACAGGAAACGGGGATGATAGTATATAATTCTACAGTAATATCAACCTGTCATGGTTGGGGAAATGCCTGTTGTCTTACTCATAGATGCACAAATGTGGGTCACCTTGAATACTCCTAAGTGTCTGGCACTTATGCCCCATTTCTCATTATTTCTAAAGAATTCTTACTGTGTTCTTTTTTGTAGTTTATAGATGTTTGAGTGCCAGGCCCTTTGTGATGCACAGCTCTTGTTATTCTTGATATACCTTCAGCATAATCTTATTATTATGTTCAAATAGCTTTTACATTGCTGTCTGCAAAGAAACTAGAGCACAATCCTAAACCCGTTGGATTTGAGGTGATTTTAATTTTAACCAAGGGTCATTGAACAGTCGAACAACAAACCAGCCCAACTCTACTTTCACCTAGAAAAATTTGTCCTAACTTTAAACTTGTGCATTGGGAGAAATGTACATTTCTAGTATTAAATCTACTATATGTTATTAATTTATTAAAATATCCTATGAATGTACTTGGAGGAGGACGAGCATCCTACAATGAAGCATAAGAATATCAACAGCAGGCTTAGCTCTAGGTCAATAAGCAATAGCTTTCAGCAAATGTGGGTTTTGCTTTGACTGAAAGAAATGAAATTTTGTTTAGTAAAAACAGTAAGCCCAGAATTTTTTTCACTTTTAGAAAACTGGCAGCTAAACCCAAGAACATATGTCCAACTTAGTGTGTGGGCAAGGCATCTCTACAGAACTCTAAAAATAAATCGTTGTGTATGTTTTCTGAAGGTAGAAGTGACCTTCTGGAGATACTTGAGCTTGTAGAAATCATCTTCAACAGGAAATGAATCACCTACTGAGTTCACCGTGTTCTGTAGGTTTTTCTCATTCTAATTTTAGAGTCTGTGGGACTCAGCCTCTTCACACAATACTTACTTCAGATCTGCCCTAGTATAAAAGGTGTGAGGAACAATCTGGGTGTGGGGAATTGCTTTTGGATTCTACCACAACCAAAACTATACTGAGATATACAAATAAAAAATAATTCAGTAAATATTACTGCCCTTTTGTTTATAGGCCACTTTATGTATAACTGTGTAACACGGGTGCGGAGCTCTTGTTCTAATCTCCATTTATCTATAAATAAATAAATATCTAAGTCAAAGAAAATCAGAAATCCTTGTTATAAAAGCATCCCTAAGCACCTCTGTCCAAAAGCACAAGCCAGCTTCCTGTGTGTTTGAGGGTTTTGAATACCTTATTGTCTCTGAGCTCTGCATGGTATTGCCATTCAGTGCACATAAGAACAAGATGCAGTATTGGAAGTACTTCAGGAGTGTTGAGGTATTTAAGGCACCAGTGGTGGAAGCCTGTATGTATCATTCTCAGTAGCGTTTTTGTACTGTCATGCCCTCATCAGAAAATACTATAGTTCTTAGTGCCTGGTTTCTTGCCGCTTGGTTTGTAGATACTACCCCAAATCAATTGCTTAAAGCCTCTCTGCCGACAGCAGGACCCTCTGATGGCCCACACTAACAAACAAGTTACTTTTCCAGTAACTTCAAAGTAGAAAAAGGAGAAAAAATCCCCAAAACTTTCAGCTTATTTATGAGTAAGTTCATATCTGGTTAGTTCCGGAAGAATTCAGCAACATTAAATGTGACTATACAAGTAAGAGATGGTGAGCCTCAACATTCAGTCCTCCAAGAGGACCAGTCCTCATAGTTCTGAAGAGATTCCAGCATCTGGAAAACAATGTTAATTAGTAGATGCTGTTCAGCCATGGTCTTTGGCCCGAGTCAAGTGTTCATGTAGGCAAGCCAAAAAGATTGGATTAAAGGCAACGAGTCCTGAATGCTTCTAATTTTACTGTCAACAACTCTCCTGAGACTCACCGTGCCATGCCCTCAAACACAACCAGTTAAGAGAAGCCTTAGAAATCTGAGCTTCAGAAACAAAATCTGCTTCTCATCAGCTTTCCGAGTGAAGAAATATCAAGTGGTGCTTGTTTTGGGATGTATGCTATGATTTCATGGGCAAGCTTCCTAGAGAATGTTTGATGGAACAGTGAACAGCAGCACTCATGGCAGCAGACCAGCTGGCATCGTCAACAGCACTTCATGATCTTTGAAACCCATGAGAAACAAGCAAAGCTTCCTCTACAGATGGCTATCAACCTCCTCTCATCCGTCCCTCAGTCTGTGACTCTAAAATCAATATTTTCATAGTCAGTTCACAATTCCAGCTGGACCTTCTATGGACATGCACTCGTCCAGCCTCTGGTGGTAACCATTTCTTCCAGTAGGCTAGCTGGCTAATGTTATGGACACTCCTCTGGTTTTGAAAAAACTTGCCCTGAGATCAATATCTGGATTTCACTGTGAGTTAAGTTTGCCCCTATCTCAGATCAGATTTTGCTAATTTTATCTCCCTCCCCTAAGTCTTTCCAGCTGTCCTAACAGAACTCTAAGGCTTATCCACACACGAGAAAGGACTCACTTCAAAACTACCGTGTCAGTTCTGTACACGTGCAAGTTCTACAAGACTTCATGGGTAAATGGGAAAGAATTCAAATGTTCTGGTTCTGGGAGTTCAGAGCTCCATCCACAGACCATTCCCATTATTCATAGCAGTATGAGAAATGCACATCACTTCTCGTTGCAGGTCTTTTGGAAAAGACATCTCAGTATCAAAACCTAAACTTGCATCGTGAAACAGCGTTTCAACTGCAGTATTAGCATTCATGAAATTTCATTTTAGAACATCATAATTAAAAGAATACCAAGGGAAAAATCGTGTCAAAGCAATGAATAACCTTAATTAGAGGCCTTGCTGTACCCTCTGATCCTAAGTGATGGCATTCTTGCAGTTTGAATTAAGAAATATTTGATTCACTTTCATTAAACAATGTTTTATATGCATTTCGTTCACTCTTGCTGGTTATAACATGAACTTAATTATAAAAGATTATTTTCCTGGGGATATAGCAATGAAAATTGAAAAAAGTTGTATTACATCAATACAGAGGTACTTGCTCTGGGCTCTATTCTCGAAAGACACTTCTAAAGATTTAGTTGTCATCATGAAACAAATGGGTACAAAGCAGCATAGAATAGGGAAAATGTTGCGTTTCTGTGTTTTAATATGTGTTAAAACTTATCATCCTTCATCTCTGCTCTACCCAAACATATTTTCTGTATCCTGTCACTTGTGCACTACAGTGTTTATTTCATTTCACCAAAAATCTTTACACATGGCTTGGAATAGAACCATCATCAGACAGCTTATGTTTAGAACATTTCAACACTGACCATGAAAAGGTTGAGTCCTCTGCACTGGAAATAAAATAATGGTGGTTCATCAGACCCCCAGCACTGTGTATTTTAAAAATGCTTGTCATTATTTGTAGCTGTAGATGCTTGTGGTTTTATACACTTTGTGTACTGCATTCCACATTCTTTAATATATATGTTTCTACCAAACTTTAGGGAACCTAATTGCAGTATGTTTTGCCAACTCATAGCATGTCTTAGCAAAGAATGACACATACCTTCTGACATGGTCCAGGGTAACCCTTATGTCTTGACCATGTTGAGGCTTTTTCTGTTGTTTCTAAACCATTGCTACTATACTAATTAGCTTTTGTTGTGTTGTCTTTGAACAGCTAAATAACTGAGATCTCTTTTGGGGGTCTTGTCTTTGGGATGAATTGTAAACACCCACCAGCTGCCAAGGACAGTAATCCCTGTAGTTGTCCAATAGATTTCCTGAAAGGTTCTTGTTTCTTTTCTCTCCCTCATTCACAGGGTATCCCTGGATTTATGTGCAATACTTAAACACAGCAGAAAAAGATAGAAAGTAGAAATCGTACATAAATGAAACAGAATCATAGAATCATTAGGGATTGGAAGGGACCTCGAAAGATCATCTAGTCCCATCCCCCTGCCACAGCAGGATCACCTAGACCAAGTCATAGAATCAGTCAGGGTTAGAAGGGACCACAGGATCATCCAGTTCCTACTCCCCTGCCATGGGCAGGGACACCCCACCCTAGATCAGGCTGGCCAGAGCCTCATCCAGCCCGGCCTTAAACACCTCCAAGGATGGGGCCTCAACCACCTCCCTGGGCAACCCATTCCAGGATCTCACCACTCTCACGGTGAATAACATTCTCCTCACATCCATTATAAATCTACCCATCTCCAGCTTTGCTTCACTCCCCCTAGTCCTGTCACTACCTGACATCCTAAAAAGTCCTGCCAGTCAAAACTGCATGTTTATGTAATCTGAAAAAAATGGATTTAAAAGTTTAGTTGAAGCCTTTCCTACAGGTAAATAGAAGTTTTCCAGTGTCATGCCAACATTTGGGAAAAGCAAAAGTATGTCTTTCAAAGGCCAGTACAAGCAGGAACAGATCAGCAACCTGAACAGATGGTTAAAAAACAGAATTAAAGTGGATGGCTGAGAAGACATCCCTCTGACATTCACTATTAGAGACAACAGTGGCTGTTAATAAAGCAGAGTTAATTCTACAGCAAGGAGTGAAATATTATTTAATCAGCAGTACTTCATACATAATTCAGTTAACTGCCTTCACTCATCAGTATTAACGAGAGCTGGAACTTGGATTAATGTGCTTGAGCTTCATAACAGCACTCCCAGTCTACTTAAGTGCTGCCAAAACTTAATAAAGCACTGCCAATCAAATTACAGTATCTGAGCCCAGTGCATCAATGTGCTGATACTACAAATCATCCTATGCTCACATCATTGTTTGCTAATTCCTTATTTATGCTGATCCTTGCACTAAACAGTTTAATTAGTGTTCAATGGTAGAACAAGTTGAATATCTTACCACTTGCTTGATGGTGTCTTTAGGATCACTCATGTTGTGGAGCAATAACTATGAACGGTGTATCCATGTGCTCTCAAACACAGTGTTTGTAAAACATTGACTTTAATCAGATGCACAGATTGCTGTAGAGGGATTTCTATTGATCAGAAAAACAAGGATGCTGAACCGATTTCTGCTTTGGTTCTGAAGAACATTTCTGCGGTACTCCGTGCTTTTCTAGGTCCAACAAGGGTTTTGCTCATGGTTACCACGAACAACCTTGATTTTGCCATTTGCTGTTGCTAGTACTCTGTGCTTTTTGTCATTCCAGGAAGAGAGAAGGAGCAATTAAACTTTCCAAAATATTTTCCCCCCTGCCACAGAGCGATTTGATTCTCAGAAGCTAATGAGGCTGTCTCAGCAGAAGCTGAGAAAACAATGCTTTAGCACTATCTCGTTCAGAGCAACCTGTGGCCACCTCATCTAGGAAACCTCATAAGAGCTAAGCCCACCCATAGAGAACTGTTGAAGGGGGAGGCAGCTGGATGCTGCTTATTGTACCTTTAACTCTTCAGAAATAAATCTGTGCTGCTCGCCAAAACTCTTGGCCATGTTTCAGCTGGGTGAATTGAGGCCAGACCATGGCACCCGAAAGGAGACCGAACTGCAGAAATGCTCCTTGAAATGTAAACTCTGGAAGCTGTCAGAAGAATAAGCAAAATGGCATTATAGAGAAAGTGCAGAAGAGCGTGCTTTCTAACATATGTCTTTTTAATCTTAACAGAAGAAAAGAAATGAAGATGTCAGAGGAATAGAGTGTTTGTACACAGCAAGGCCTGATAGCTTCAGGAAGCCACAACACAAGTGTGAGGGAAATTTTGTTTAAAAAGGAATTTAGATCTGTAGGATTATTCAGAAACATGGTCTGGGTGACAGAAAGGCACACACAATTCACACTTGAGTGGACCCTACCTGAATAGATTCTACTGTCAGATTCCTGTCATCTGGAGCATGTGAAATCCAAGGAAATAAAAGATGTCATAACCATTCAGTTCCTCAATTCACAAGGAGAAACCGGCCAAGGTCGAATTCAAAGTGGTGTAATTCTGTTGAGAGCTCTAGCACTGAAGTTGGCAGCAAATCTCACAAAGACAAGTGAGGATTATAAAGTGCTGCACAATACATAGAAGCAAGAGACAGGAACCAGAATTTCTCAGAACAGAGAAACTGCATCTGCTGAGTACTGTGTAAGGAGGAACGACATGTATGCTGTATGTTCACCAAGTGGTGCCATCTGAGGATTTAGCAATTCATCAAAAAAAACCCCGAAATAGTTAAGGCTGAGCTATGTATGTTTTAAAACAGAAATCAGAGGAGGACCCAATTTAGTATTTCTCCTTGACAATGTTTTTGATAGAAGTTTTAACACTGTAAAATGGAATGCTAAGTTGACAGCTAGTTATCTCCTGATCCAATATCACCATCAGAACCTGAATACAGGTGGCAGAGTTTCAGGGGTTCAGCACTGTGAAAGTGCCTCACAGGTGGTAAAAGAGAATCTCAAAAGAGCACAGAATGAGCTACATCACATATAATAGTTTGAATCCACTGACCAGGTTTAAATCACACTTCATCCATTTGCCCTTACTTAAAATATAACAAATAAAGATCATCCGAAGGAAAAAGTGCAGCATCTACATTCAGGCTTTCAGCCATTTTAAGCACTAAAGTCAACAGAGACAAGAGAACAACTTTCTAATTCCATTTCTAAGTTTCAGACACTTCTGGTGACATTCAAAAGATGGATCAGAAAAATCAGCGATAAATACATGGTGTGAAAAGCACTCGTGCGAGTAGTATTCCCAAAGAGAAACAGAAGACTCGGTTATGAGCGGACTGCAGCAGGATGTTTTCCATGCTGTGTTTGTCCATGATATAAAAAGCTGGCAGTGAATACAGCAGTATTGACTTAAGAGTGATCTAGACACATACAGTTTAAAAACAAAGGATGTAGCTCATGCAATTCACTGTAGCTAAAGGGAATATGCCACCCGCAGTGAGTGGACAAGTAGAAAACGGTGTCATCTCCCCATCTGTAGTCCTAACAGTGAAATTGTCAAAACATCCCTAGTGTGTCTGAAGTTTTAGTAGTTACCAACAAAATGAGAAGTGGATCCTCTTGACAACCTTTCCTATTTTGGAGTTTTATGCCCTGCACAGGGGTGTGACACAGACACCATGCTGAATGGCGCCAGCAGCCCTTGCTACACACTTAGCTGTAAATTCACAGATCTCAAGGCTAGAAGATGCTGCTAGCTAATGGGTATGGATTTCCTGTACATCATGACTGTGTGTCATCCACTACCACCTGTACCGAACCTAATAATTTGTCTGAATAAAGCAGTACTCCATAAAGTTTACTGCTGAGCAAACAGCATGCTCCTGGCAACACCATACTTTGCTCTCCCTTTCAGCTCATCAAAAGATGACTCAATTACCATTTAAAAGTTTTATACTGCCTATGAAGTCAAGGACTGTAGAATTAGTAGTCAGCCTGAATGTGTTTTGAAAAGAGCAAAAGTATCTTAATGTGAAGAACTGACAGGTTTACATGTCAGTGTTAGAGCACAAGCTGCAAGCCAGGGTAGTGTTAGTTTTAACTTGTATTCTGAGCGCAGTGAACAACGGGCAGCTGAAAATGACGGGGGATGATCATTCTGGTAATGGAGAAGCATTTGAACCCAGTTTGTGCAGGTGCTCTGTAATAGAAGTTGCCCTTGTGAGCTGCCTTCTCAAGGAAGCGCAACTCATGAGGAATTAGAAATAGAGAGGAATGGCTGCGTGAAAGAGCTACCTCTGACATACCTGTAAAGAATAGTTCCCAGGAGGATGAGTGAGTCCATCAAAATGTATTTGGTTTTTAATAGTGTTAACACCTGTTTTAAATGTGAACCTAATGCATCTCCAGCCTATGGAGAGTAGTCGTTGCTTTGGAACTAATGTTTGTTTTGACTGCAGAAAATGTGGTTGATCTGCTTAACGAGTTACAGAATGCTTTTAGACTTCTAAGGAGTCACCTTAGGGAAAAGACATCTTAAAGAAACCTCACTAGGCTGCAGAAACTGTGCTTCCCACTTCTTCAAAGACATTTCTGGAGACTCTGTAATCACTGGCATCTTTGGAGATACCCAGTCAGGTCCGTGATGTGGGCTTGTACATTAAGCAGTCCATCTGAACTGCTTTAGCCAGACATTGCACAAGAGCTTTTGATTTAAAATGCATCATAAAATCCTTCCACCGATGATAGCAGCAAGAAGCTTCAGATGGTATCAGAGAAGACATTTCCCAGAGGTTACAGTTTTTCATCCTGCAAATTGGAGTGTATTTTTTGACAGAAGATACTCTGAAAACGGGCAAAACTCAGTTGTGCCAGCACAAAACAGAGGGTCTCCTTCCTGAGCCACCTGCAAATAGCCCTTCCGTTGAAAGGGTTGCGTCCCTTTTGATTACGTGTGCTCCACAGCAAAAACAGACCATGCTTGAAACATGCCAGAAAGGAACGTTAGAGAGGGAGTTTCAGGGATTGTAAGACACGAAGCATAAATTTGGAATTAGGTGAGGATGATTTATTTAGTGTCTCTTGGTAAGCGATGTATATTCAGAATGTCTCTGCAATTCAGGAGAGCACTTAGCTGCAATTCAAAATGTTTCAGCCAGAAAAGAAAGGGATAACTTGGTAACTGTGGCTTTCTGAAGAAACAAAACATTAAAGACTGTTTTGCTGAGGAAGCGATCAGAATTTTTTGCAACACCCACGAAAGAATCTAAATAATCTAAAACTGGATGTTTTTCCACCATAAAACCCTGCATGCATCCAATTTTAATCACCAGGAGTAAAAGCACTTGTGCAAAGCCAGATAATTTCCTATTGTCAGCTACTTCTTTCTTTCTTGCTCAGTGATCAAATTGTTTTCTTTTGAGGCTGCTAAGACTTTCAAACTTAGGGTGTGTTGCCACTGAAGTCATCACACTGAGGTCGCAGAACAAGGATGATTATTGCTGCCAAAGAAAGCTGAAATCACAATCCTAGCAGATCAGTGAAGCAGCAGAAGCAGACATTTGTTCTGGTTCTGCAATATCTCACACGCAAGCATAGCAAAAAGTATTACTTCACATCCTAAGACCAAGGAGCAAATCATTGGGCCAAGTCCCAAGAAATGATGTATAGAGACGGTTTTCTTATCAAATTGGCCACAGTTAACATTACAGGAAATAAATTAATACTCCTCTTGTACATTAGATAGTAGGCTGAGTATAAGCAGTCCAAATTCTCGTCATTATATTGCTCTGCTGGTTTCCTTTGGCAGCATAATAGAAATATCTGTTACCCCAGCTGACAACAGCTAATAGTGCAGAACAAAGGAAAAGCATCACTATTGATGTGGGTGAAGCTCCCAATGACAATTGCCTCAGCTGTGAGACTCAGACTGTGCTCTGTTTCCACACCGCAATTAATAACCAGACTGATTCTGGATAGTACAGTTAAGACTTTAGCGAGACAGTGTTGCTAACACCAACCTTAAGAAGTCTGTTTGTTTTATTTGCTAAGGTGATTCAGGTTCTGTTTTTCAGTTGGAAAATACATCTGAAATAAGCACTTTGCATTGTAACATATTGAGTGCTCCTGGTTTTCTCTTCAAGAAGACGGGCGCACAGGCTGCACATAGCTTACAACCACTGAACCACTGTTGCTCTTC
The DNA here is from genome assembly GCA_013400115.1 of Rhinopomastus cyanomelas. Taxonomy (NCBI): domain Eukaryota; kingdom Metazoa; phylum Chordata; class Aves; order Bucerotiformes; family Rhinopomastidae; genus Rhinopomastus; species Rhinopomastus cyanomelas. The sequence continues at coordinate 711,707 of VXBP01003607.1, read as the reverse complement.
TGCTGAGCTGAATGCAAACCAGGAAGGGTTTCTATTTCAATGTGTACCACCAGAGTTTGGCAAAATCCTACAGCTGTTTGAAAAGCAGGCTAGGAACAGAATTGCTCCGATTCTTGAAATAGTTCTCTTAAGGCTCTGACAGGAAAGTCATTGTATGTATTGTTGCGAGAGATCAAGATAGGAAGCTTTTCTCAATAGAAAAAAATTTTCTATTTGTCCCATCAAGCCTCAGAAAACCATTCCATTTCCTGTCTGCCTGGGACAGTGCAGGAACTCGGTTAAGCAAACCACAGAGAAATACAATTCTGAGTGCAAACCTAGTGTTTACCTTTCTCTATTTGCCCAGGTCATACTGAGAAAAATTTTTTGAGAGTAAACTTCATCTACGGTGGATGGGTACTTGTACAGGACAATTTTAACAGGATTTATGATTACTGATGTAGCTTTGTGCCAAGAGAAGTTTCAACAGAAGCAAGAACACTTAAGACAGCTAATCCGTACTTACTAATCCTCCCGGATATTACTTTTACTACAAGTGTGTAAGTAACACTAAAGCACTTTGTCATACACCTAATCCACGTAAGGCTGTTGTAGGAAAATCAGTGTTCTGTTCATGGCTTACACTGTTTGTGCTCACTGGTTCACCGACAGCACAATCTGAAGCCACGTTAACTAACACTAACTGTACTTGGATCAGCTAGTGCGATGTGTGTAAAAAGGACTACTTCACTTTTTGCTGGTGTTAAAGCCAGCCTCTTGTGCTCATGGAACATACCGGCCAGTACAGGAACCAGCTTGTTATAAACCTAAACAGCCTTTTGACAGAGGTTCTCTGTTGGGTCAGAGAGAATGTTTCTTTCTGTATGTTTATTCAACTATTTCAAATTAAAGCTGAAAAAAACAATCAAGTCGGAACTTAGAAGAATTTTTTTTCTTTACCAAAAACATGAGGTAGGAGAGGTTAAGAGCCAGTAGTTCCAAAGCCTAAGGAATTACCATTAATTAGTTCAGTTAGTCCTGTTTCCAGGATTAATCTGTTCATATTTTGATTTCTAAAAATGCTAACAAACTTGTGACACAGACCTCAACTGAAACTTGCATTTTCAGTGATTATGAGGTTACAGATTTTGCCAGTACTTGATGGGGTTTTTTATTACCTCATGTTTTGATAATCATATTCATTAATTTTAGAGTTGGTTTAGGAGCTTTCAACTATAAGAAGGTACTTTTAGTCATCTATGCAGCCTTTTCTACATGCATGGCCATAAACTTCCTGCTCCATCTGGATGTGACTATTTAACACTTTTCTTCCTAAGCCTCTTTTTCCTGAAGGAAGGTGCGATTTTATTCTCCTGCTGCTGGAAATACCATGAAACGCTGTATCCACAGGCTGAAATTATTCAGAAAATAAGATGCATTCTGTTCTGTGAGAAGGTCACAAGTAATAAAGCCTCCAAGGCACTATCTTTCGGCAAATCTTTGCTGCCAAAAAGGCAACATGCATTATCTTTTACACATCTCCCTTGGAAGCAATTGATGCTCATTCCTTCCGAGCTGTTACAATCTTTGGCAGAGAGAAATAGGCTGTCAGGAGTGTTCTAGAGCTACAGGCCCTCTGTTCTCCCTGCGACACACTGGGAAGTAGATTACAGTCTTTGTGAGAGATTTTACAGTTCTGCGCTCCGTGCATTGCCCCTCTGACCAGTCCCTCCACTGCTTCACTAAAACATACTGGGTGCTGTGGAGCTGCTGTGCTGATCTCTGAGGTGAAGCATTTTCCTTGCAGGCTGGATGATGCTCATGCATAGCTGTATTTCTCACATAAATAGTGAGCTTGCTCATGTCATTTTTCATGAGCTGAACTAAGTCATCACAAGCCACAGAAAGAAGATGTCACATGGCTATTGCCTTACAAACTCATGCCAGCTGCCAGCGTGGGTCAGACGAGCAGCATTCTTTGTAGGGTCTGTGACTGGCACTAGCATGAGACCCACATATTCAACCATAGCTTAAGAAAAAAGCTAACAAAGACTTCTGGAAATATTGCCGACAGCTTTCTGGTCATAAGCTATCTGGCTGCTAGTTGGAAATCACAGAAGGTTCTCCTTGCAGTGGTTATTTGATCTAACCTTGAGCACACACCTGACGTTCACAACTCAGTTACTCCTGTTGGCTTTCTGCATCACAGCAGAAACTTCCATTTTCATGCACTGATGACAGTACAGCAGCACATTTCCAAGCCCTACCTTACATCAAGGGGGAGCATGTAGTCCTTGCCTGGTACCTGCATCAATTCTTGCTGATGCATTCAGAGCACATTTAATCTTATTGATCTGTGTGCTTGCCCGCAGTCAGAAAACTATTTGAGGGAGTCACTCTTTTGTCTATATATGTAAGTGAGATCAGGCACAATCAGATAAGGAACAGCAGTAGCAGTGTATCAGAGTCACACAAGGCTAGGGTAGTGTCACCTTACAACAATGTGAGGAGGTAGTTTCTTCCTTCAGCTTCCATCTTTAGAGCATCCATAGTGTTCTGGCACTTTGGCTCACACTGACAACCTCCTTGAGCTGTTTTCAAGCAATCCTCTCTGACTAGCCTGTCCTGTGGGTCTATTCCTGGACCTGATGCTCAGTTCTGTTAGCTACTGACCTCCTAACAATAGCCGGGTGACTGCTGCCATGCATAGCCCTACTTTACTGCACATTCATAGAATCATGGAATCATTAGGGATTGGAAGGGACCTCGAAAAATCATCTAGTCCAATCCCCCTGCAACAGCAGGATCACCTAGACCAAGTCATTCTCCATGCTCATCCTCTGGCTCCTAGTTTATGTAATCCCTGGCCTGTTCTCACCCTTCCACCCGAAGAGCCATTCACAAGGACACTAACAATGCAGGACTCAAGGGAAGCACTAATGTGATCTTGCCCCTGTCATATCCCTGCACAATATGCAAACCCTACAGAGCTAATGATTTGCTCTCTGGTGGCTAATTTTAGATGGATAATTATGACACTACATGGGCATGGTTTAACTCACCACTTCTGATTTAATAATCTGTATTAGCACTCGAGGACGGCCTTATCTTAAATTCAAGCATTAAAATAATCATGCATGTGCTAGTCTCATATGCTTTGATTTATTCACACCAAAGATCTAGTACTTGTAACATTACTAAACAGAAACACACTTACCTCCTTTTTTTTTTGCAGAGTTTACTTAAAATGTAGACAGCAAAAGGATATGAGAGTGGAGATCCAAATGTGTGTTCTGTGCTAAGGTCAACATAAATCTTATCCCCTATAGGCTCACTCGGTAGCTGCTGAAATGTGCAGACTGCCTCCGTGTTTTACAGGGATCACTGCGGTCCCCGCCCTACACTCTTTGTAGAGTCTTGTCCATGGCTGTTCCACTCACATCCTCCTTACTCCCTTTATTCTCAAGCAAAGCTTATTTATTTGCTCTCTCCCCCACCCCTTATGTTCTTAGAGGATTTGAGGGGTTTGGGGGGTTCCTTTGCAGACAAAATGGGCTTGAGAAACTTCCCAGTTAGCCTGTCTTCTGGGAGTATTGAGAACGTTTCTCTGTATTGGACTGCAAACAGAGAAGCCTGAGAGTAAATGAGAAAACACTGGTATCATTAAATACACATTTAGGTGAGTATTTAAGAACCTTCGCAACCTTGCGAAAACCAATATATTCGCAAAATGTTTCCTCACCGACAGCAGAACTCAGCAGTTTCACTTGCTGCATCTCTGTCCAAAAGCAGTTTCAGCAAGATCAGCAAGGTTGTTTGGAAGCTCAAATTCACAACAGAATTCAAAACCGAATGCTTTAACAGAACAAAAGGTTTGAGATATGACCCTGTTATTAAAAGAACTGCAGTGTATTTAAGGAACACATATGGCAATTAATCCACGGCAGACGAGTTCCTAGTCATGGCACATTGATGGGTCGTATTAACAACTGGAAACTTGTTTAAGTAATAGGTTTGCAAAAACTTGACTAAATCCTGAACAGCTCTAACAGGCTGAAGTAGGTTAAGAGTTTGAAGAGGGAGAGAACATACATAACATGAGGTGTGCATAACGTGAGATGCCATTTTGTCAAGATGATTAGTTTCATTTTTTCTCTAGTTTGTACGGGATTTACTGGTAGTCTTGCACCAGTGCAGTCCTTTTCCTCTTTAAGAAGTTATTCAGTATTTATGTTGTTTGTGCAGGATCTTTCTGCACTAGATACCCCACAGATAACATTTGCAGATTATATAAGTGGCCCAGTTTTTCAAGAAAAAATTCATCCTTTCCCATCTTCTTTATTTTCACCAGAATTCAGAGAATGCATTTCAGCATTTCTCAAAGTTAGGCCAATAATGACCAGTCATACACTGATTATACTGGTTACCACTTTACACTCCTCTCTATGAGGGTGCTAAGGCACTGGAATAGGTTGCCCAGGGACATTGTGGCTGCTCCATCCCTGGTAGTGTTCAAGGCCGGATTGGATGGGGCTCCAGGCAACCTGGAACAGGTTGGAACTAGATGGTCTCTGAGATCCCTTCCAACCTAAACCATTCTGTGATTCTGTAATTTAGCTGATGGATGGTGCAAGGATTTGCTGGGTTCCTGCTCAGTGTCCTTGTTCCATGGTGTGCACACAGAACAGAAATCAGATCCTGTGGCATTGTATGAGCCAAGAAAATACCCCTGTGCTTAGCCATCCGCTTTGCATCTCAGACACTAGTTTGCACTTAATGAGTTTGTCAAATGTTGAAGGGCCCATGAAGATACAAACACTTATTTGGGAGGAAGGAAGAAGATGGCAGATGAGAATCCTCCACATCTCCATTTACTGGGAATCCCATGCAGCCAGGTTCGTCCCAAGTCAGAGGGACCACTAAGCCTTTAGTGCTTCTGCCTGTTGCACACACAGGTAGCACAAACATCCAAGCAGTACTGCAGAATAATCCCTTGGTAGAAGGAGCTACATTCTCCCTAAACACACTGGTTTTCCTAGCTAACAATAAAGTGCCCAGCAGTGGCCTGTCTGCAGAGGCTGTGCCACACACTGAACGTGCAACACATTACTGAGGAAACAGTGAGGAAATATCAGATCTTCAGAGTGTAACTGTGGTTAGGGAAAGCAGTAGATGACTTGGTGAAAGATCAATCACTGGACGGGAATTAGCTGGACAGTTTGATGTAGCATCTGAGGCAAGGCCAAGCTTTCTTTCCATTCCAAGATATTTTGCAGTAATGCCTCTGTTTGGAGTTGTAGCTTGGCAGCACAGTGCTGGACTTCTGAGGTATCAGTACTGCCCAGACACTTTTTCCAGCCTGTAAGTGCATCCAGTCAGCTGTAGTAAGGACTTCTGGCCTTTCCAAGAACAATCAAAGTTACAGAGTTTGGGTAATCTCACTGTGGAGACAGCATCCCCAGGCAGAGCCAGAGCCCTATGGAATGGGGTCAGAGAAACCTGATTACTCTAGAAAATACTAGAGCACAGAACATCAGTGTTTCTGTCTTGAACTGTCATTACTGATACGAACTGCAGCACTCAGTGATGAACCCTGTGCTTGCTCCTCACTTGTCTTTGCAAGTCGGCAGAGCCTGAACATTTATGCATCGCTTGCTGTCATTAACTGTAAGAATCTTGTGGAAAACCAAAGCAGTGCACACCTACAAGAAAACCTCAAGAGACCACTGTCTCTCACACACACAGATTGACGAGTAACCTTTACGGGATGCTCCTTACACATCAACCTTACACCTCAGTGTCTGCCTTCTCAAATCTGACTCCCTTTATGCCCTGTAGTTCAGCGTGTAGTGCTCGTTATTTTAATCCAAAAACGTAAGTGCCAGAGGTTGACATGCATTGATTTGGGCAAGAAATAGTTAAAATCCAATTAAAAGAAAGTTAAAACCTTACTACCTGAGTTATGGGGGATTTTTTTAGTAGCAGTGTGTTGTGAAGCACTGAGATACCCAGCAAGAGCACTTCTGATACAACAAATATGCCGTCTTTTGTAATATTTTTATGTCCCTGCTTTCATTTATATTTTTCAGCAAAAGGATCAATAGCATCTCAAAGACATTAAAATAAAGCTGAATCTACAGCACAGGACTCAAGTTATCTGCTGGATAAGCAGTCTTTCCCCTTTCCTTAAAACAATAAGTTCCAAATGACTTTTCTCTGAAGAACTTGCTCCTGTGTTCCAATTTCTATGTGAAGCTTTCCTCTCTGTTGCCCTGGATCTTCTTTAAGACCTTGGATCTCACCCTGTCTCAGAGCAGTAATTTGATTTAATAGTAACAGCCAAAGCCCCCATTTTACGACACGAACAACAGCACAAACAGAACTATGAAAGACAAGGAAATGTGAAAAGATTACCTTTAGAGATCGTATGAAACTCAAAACCTGAATTTTCCACATTTCAGTGCAAAGCCCTATATGAGGAGCAGAGTGACCATCAGAGCTTTTTTGCATGTCGTCTTTTTCCCTTTCAGTCTGCACTTAAATCCAGGACAAACTCTCTCTTTTCTACCCCACAAATTACAATGAGCATCAGGCAACCTTACTCGGTTGTGATTGCCAACTAGTTCTTTGCTGCTTCAAAGAGAATCTGTTGAACCCTGGCAGTGATTGATGACTGAGGCACTGACCAGACTTTATTAGGAACTGCCAGCTGAGTGACAGGTAATTGATTCAGCTAGTTACTGGTACAAGCATCCCAATCACTGGCAGGCATAATGAGGGAGCCCAGGGTAGGACTGGGTGGCAGATGCAGGCACTGATCCATTCCATGTGCATGCTCAGTGTCTTGTGTTGAGAAGACTCAGAGGTTTTTGCTTTCCTCTCCTTTTCCATTTTTAGCTTTTTTGCCAAGAAGGAGTCCCTTTACCCGAGACTGACATTCTAATGAACAATCTGTGCCCACCTCACCAAACATCCCAGTTTCATTTCAACCTTTAAACCAAACTGTCCTTTAATCTTAGTTTCCATTGCTTGACAGAGTTTTGGTAGAAACCTTTCAGGGGAAGGGAGCACTGCTAACACTACACAGGCACACGTTTTCCCCAGGACGGAACGTTCTTTTGTTTGGAATGAGAGAGAAGCACATTCTCTGAAACGGCGGCCCTAGAAGATTGTCACTGAGGTTGCTTAGTTTTGGTTGTCCCAGTGCCTGTAGAAACAGTCCTTCCTCCTACTGCCACATTAATTAACACAGAGAGAAGAGACAGTATGAAAAGCATCTGTGAGTACAGCTGACCTATATTTTTGGGAAACATTAAAGTGGTATTTGATTGTGTAGGTTTAGTATGTGTAACTCACCACAGTGAGGCAGAGGAGAATGCAATTACATCCTGTTTCATAACTACTGTTTATCATAACATTAACAAAATTTGTAAAAGGTAATTAGTCTAGTTTCATCACTGCAAGGAAAGCAGTGGGAGTGTTCTTTGCACCAGTATCACACATATGTAGATGAAAATACACTAAAGCTTTGCAAGGTTAGAGGTCAGTAACTGTGACTGCCGAGTGCTTTTTTTCCCCCAGGTATCACCCCAAGTTGAAGAAAAACATTTAATTAGGCAAACACAAGCAGCTATAATGTAAGAGGTAAACTGGAGAGGTATCGCAGAATGTGCCTTTTAAAGGGGTGGTAGAAAAGTAACACCTTTTAGAAGGAAGTCTCTTTCTAGAACCTTAAGTCCTCATTTGGCCCCTTCCAGTTTTGTTCTCTCTCATTTAGCCGATGCAGCTGTTGAACTTTTCGTGTAATTGAGAATCCTTCACACAGAGGGAAGATGACATTTGAACAGACCAGTATGAAACCAGCAGTATGTCATATGATGCTGTTAGGGTTCCTCCAAGTTTCGGGTTTTTTGATATGTGTCAAGATTTATTGATGAAAAATGTTAATATTTTTTACCACCTTTTGAGTAACAGCAATGCTGACTTACTCCCGAGGACATATTTCAGCTATCAATTTTTTCTTCTTAAAAAGAAATCCAACTACTTTTAGTTCTCTAATTTGAAACCGTTGTGATACTGTCTAATATTACTGCAGCCTGGAGATTTCTGTGACCAATTACTTACATGAATGCCAGCCCATACGCTGTCATTCCTTTGGTGTCCTTGATTTATCTCTCAAAGCCTTTATGACTTTACGTTTGGCTTTTATGTAGAAGCAGAACAGGTCATGTGGTTATCCAGAGGCATTAGTATGGTAATTTTCTTCAAGTTGAGTAGGTGGAAATAATTAATGGACTGCTTTATTGATGTACATAGATAGCTGATTCTCTCTGTGGTTTCAATTCCCAGCTTCAATAAAGTAGCTTGAGATTTCATCTGAGGGACCAGTAATTACACAGGGCAAGAATAATTGCTGCACAAATACAATCTGATTGTGTTTTATACTATTGCCAGGCCTGATATTAAAGCTTAAATATATAAACAAGGATCTGTGCATGAATAACTTGACTCCTTTTATTTAAACTCAAACTGTAAAGTAACTTAAAAATTCACAAAATCCACGCTCTTGAAAGCCGAGCAAACTTCAAAGAGCAAGATACAGTCTTAGTGCAGTGCAACACAGAAAGACTTGGCTCCTTCTCTGTCGATGGCAACCAGTAGCAGATACCTTGGGAAGAACAAGCACCTATAAAAATAAGCACTGTAATACTTGAACCACATTTGCTGCTTTCTCTGAGACTGATGCAGATTTTAAGTCAGCATTTTGGCAATTCCAGTCACTGTGCTGTTCGTCCCAGGGTTCTGACTGACCCTAATGAATTTCTTCATTTTATCGATTTATACTAAAAGTCATTTTTCTGATGCTTGTTTTTGAAACAACTCCTCCAATTCATCCCCCATAAAAAGCTCCCGTGTCAGAACCTCCCTTGGCACCTTTGTAAGCAATAAGGGAAGGGACAGATAGAGCTTTGCTGCTGCATAATCTTTCATCTTTTTACAACCTGATCATCAGCTGGCCCTACAGACTCAGTCAGGATTGTTGCCTCTCACACACTTGAAAAAGTTATTAGTGGCTTTTAAGCCTTTAGAAAATTGTTCTTCCTTGGCTTGTCTTATTTTAGTTTCATATTTAACATGTCAGAGCTTATAACCTTTTCCATTTCTCTTATTTGAGCACCATTTTTTTGAAGGATTCTCTCTTACTTCTAGCCACCTCCTTCTCTATTGAAGCTTACTGGCTTCTTGGCCCTGTTTAAACAAAGGCTCAGAATAAACACATCACACCTGAAAATTCACCTTATAACTGGGCAGTTGAAACTTTCATTTTACCATTCAAGTCTTCTTTTTAAACAACTCTCTATCAGGTTACACAAAGATCAAGCATATAAGACTTTTCTGAAGAAGCTGTATAAGAGTGTCATTCCACATCGAATTCAAAGTGTTGTTTCTATAGTTAGTCCTAAACCAGAACTGAATTACTCAGACCTAATCAGAAGTCCTTCCCTCAGTTTTCACACCTAATACTATTTTAATGTCTTTCTTATTCTAAGTGCTTAGTGCAGGAAGTGTAATCATCAGACCAGTGAGACTCGCCAGGCAGACAGGAGGTTTGTGAAAGGACAGTCTCCATTTCCACCTAGTTCTGAGGATGGCAGATTTTTTAAACATGCTTTTCTCCCAGACACCTTACTTTATTGGATCTGCTGCTGTGCTATCTCATCTGCTTACATGAAGCCACACAAGGAACAGAGTAGAAAGTCTACCATGCTCTCCTCTGGACTCAGAAACCGTACTGAGAAGTATGGGGGTACTGCCTGGGTATCACAAAACTTTGTAATGATAGAAATCATTTCCCAACTGTGCATGAAACCTGCCTGTCCTTTGCTTTTGTTCCCAGAGCAGTACTAAATCATGCACGTTGCTAAGGTTAAGCACTTTTAAGCTAGCTTAACAAAAGTGAGCTGTGAGATGAGGATAAGAGAACCCAGGAAAGCAGAGCAAATGTATGAACAGGAGGGTGCAGCAGGGAGAAGGTGAAACTTAGTTTTTCAAAGTTTTCAGAGAATCCTGAGAATGGCTCCTGCCAGTGATTCATCATGGTACAAAATAGAGATCAGAGCTTTAAATCAGAAGAAAAGCAGGAAGAAAGACAGGATTTTATTTTAAATAATTCTCCCATGTTTCATGGCTTAGAAACAAAGGTTATGATTTTAGCATAGAAATCTTACAGAGCCACTTTTGGCAATTGCATGCTCCCAAGGCAACACGGGTGTCTTTAAGGATTCCCTGGACTGTGAAGTTGAGAGCTCAAGGGGTAATGCTTTACCAGGCACAGCAGATCCATCTAGTCAGAGAGTCATTTCAGGATAGAGAACATAGCTGGGAAGATGGAAAACATGGACTGACACAATCTTGGCAGCTTTACTGGAGGGTGAACACCCAGAAGGGCTCTGTCTCTAGAGCCAGGTGTGCTGGGAAGCCACTTCAACTGACCCCAGGGGTGACAAGGACTTTTCAGGAAGCACCACAGAGAAATTCTAGCTATAAAGTATGGCTTTGCTAGGAGCAGGATACAGAGCATGGGGTGGAACAGTGAGCAACTATTTTCATCAAAGAGCTCTCAACAGCCAGACACGTGATTAGGAGACACTGCTTAGCTGCCCACAACCCTTTAGTGACCTGGACCCTTGAGCCCTGAAAATTTTTTTCTAAGGTCAGGTAATTAACTTGTCTTGCACATCACACACCTCTGATCCCACACTGGGAAAGCTAGTCTCACCACATGGATGCAGGCTGTTGAACGTGCATTACCACACACCATAGAGAGCACCATTGTGATTATCTGCAAGTCTGCTGTTCCTAAAAAAGGGCACTCTCATGGGACGCTGTTCACTCATCGCTTTTCTCCAGAGAGAGGAGGCTTATATTTATTTAGGCAAAACCTCGGTACTCATGACTAGGAGAATTGCATTCACTCCTTGCTTTATTGGTCTAGCTGCTATTATTCCATTGTTGTTATGCATAGGTTTGGTGAAAGCCATCAGAATCCCTCATTCTGTTGTGTCATGCAGATACTTGAGCATCTCCATATATCTCAGTACAAATTGTTCCCAGTAAATTGAAAAAAAAAAAGCAGCTGCAAGAAGATACAGACTGAATAAGGATGTCAGAGATCTCTGCGTAGGTATAAAATATAAGTAATTCTCCTCAGCTTCTTTCCATACAACACACAAACAATTCTCTCCGTAGCGTGCAAACACACAGGAAATAAACCTTGAATGGATCCAATTTTCTTTCTGTTATGAGAAGGCTGAAGGCATGACATTGATCAGACAAAAACTTATCACCTTGTGTCTGTGGAACATGTTTGCAACAGATCAGCTCTCAAGCAGTACACACAGAGGGGGGTTTGTAGGGGAAGGCAGAGATGACACAATCAGTATACAAAAGCTTCTGGTGGAATAACCAGTAGCTAGAGAACCTCGTTAGATGAAATGGCAAGCCACTACATGGGCTGCATGCAAACCGGCTTGTAAGAGTCACTCCTGCACGGCACAGGAGCCAGGCTGCTTGTTGTGTGAAGCACTTCAGAGGTCCACACACAAAGATGGGGTGTTTTCCCACTGACACAAGACTGAATTTTTATGGAAATACAACATAATTTTGTGAAAGGAAATACTGTTGTATTAATGACTTTACCCCTAGTAGCATCTTGGCTACTAGCTAAGCTGGAATAACAAAGGAATGAATAATTTTACAAGTTTTCCTAGATCCATAAGCTAATGCCTTCAGACTAGGCAGCTAATGCAGTAGTTGTGTTTAATTTCACCCTGGTTTCCAGTGTGAAAGCCTCCTTGGATTGCAGTTCTGAATAGTTTTCTATGACTTTGAGCATATGAGAGGCAGCATGACTTACTTTAATTAAACGCAATTGGACATTACCATTGCATAACGTCCCCAGCTAGTAGTTAACTTAGGTGTGCGGTCTTAGGTCAGTCACTCTCAACTAGCTTTCAGCTTTGCACAAGCCAGGTCATTCTGATACAGGGATCACAGCTGGTCATCACTACACTTTCCTTTTGTCCAACCACACACACCAGCCAGCACGTATTGGGGACTTTGTTAGCCACTAGCTTCTGAGACATTTAGGACGAAATCAAAGATTATAACACGGACTTACGTGTCTTGGGGACAAGTCTCATTTCTGCAGTGCAGCACCACATCCAAGCCCCACTTTCCTGACTTTCTGGTGGTCGGTTGGTATGACGGGCACTGCACAGATGCAGGCTTCCCCTGTCAAAAATGAGTAAAAATGTGTAAAATGTCCCTCACAGCAGTAATTTCCCTGTGCAGCTTGGCAATCCCAGTTACATAATAACTTCTACAAGTAGTATGAACTTGCAGATAATGTACTCTGCTGGTGAATTTGCCATTTTATGACACTTACTGCATCCAGTTTGTTGATTTTATAAAACCACTACTTTGGCAAGCTTTTACCAAAACTGAGGTAATTTCTGTCCAAAAGATTGGGTCCTTTAAATAATGTTAGAAATCATTCTAGCAACATATAGTCTTTTTAATAATTTCTGTCTTGAACCTGCAGCTCAGTTTTGCTGCACAAACAACAGCATAAACAGAACCTAAAGTTCATCTACTTTTGTCAAAAAGTTAGACAAAGCTGTGTATTAACCCAACCAGCTTCACATCTTCAGTCTTCAAGGTCAGAGAGAACTGAGTTGTTCTATAAAACACAATAAGAAGATACTCACAAAGACCAATATTTCCCCAAGACCACACATATTTTCCATGTCTCACCTCTAAGGATCATCCTCCCAATGGGTCAAGTGTCCTACGAATGTGAGGTTTAAATAATCTCAAAACTCTGGCTCCCATCAAAACAATCTAAAACTGCAACAGAAGCAGCCCCTCCCAGCACAAACCCCTGCACACAACTACCCACAGCACCTAAAAAGGTTTCTATCAGCACCTGAGGGTCGTTTTCAGCTCCACCCTCTGGGCAAAACACCTGTCTTAGATCACAGACACACAATCCTTTGCCTAGTCTGGGTTTCCAGTTTGGGGATTAGAAGAACAATTTGAGGCTCAAAGAGTATAAAAATGTTAACAATATGTGAAAAGGAAAAATAGAGCCAAAGAAGGCTCAACCTTCACACCTGGGAAACTCCCACCTGCTATGCACATAGAATCATTCAGGGTGAATAAAACCTCAAAGATTGTCAGGTCCAAAGGGAAGGAGCTGTTCTTCACTGCCAGAGGATAGCTTTTCCAGCACAGTTTGTTTTAAATAAAAACCAGTATCTTTTCCTTTGACTAAATGAAAATTTGGGTGAATGGAACAGAAGTTATTTCTGAGGGCCTGTTCTCTGAGACCACAATGTATAAATTTCTCTTATGAAAATTCTCTCGTTTGCAATGAATTCTTCTAAATATGAAGATTAAAAAAAGTTAGTAGAATGGAACGGTTTCAAACTAAAGACATAAAATGCAAAGCTAACTGGAACCTGATCTAGGGTGGGGTGTCCCTGCCCATGGCAGGGGAGTTGGAACTGGATGATCCTGTGGTCCCTTCTAACTCTGTGACTGATTCTGTGACTTGGTCTAGGTGATCCTGCTGTGGCAGGAGGATTGGACTAGGTGATCTTTCGAGTTCCCTTCCAATCCCTAACATTCTGTGATTCCATGATTCTAACTAATGAGTCACAGTCCTCTTGCTCAATATATATTCTTTAATACTAACAGCAGGGAATCTGGCTGTAATTGAAGCTGGGATTGTATTTAGGTACCTTAAAAAAAAAGAAAAGAAACTAACAACCTTCTTTCCTCCCACAGAACTATACGAAACAGTAAGTTTTGGTCTTTTTGTATGAAGTTTTAAGTTTCAAGTGCTAGATGAATCTGCCTGTGTTCAGTTTCGGCATGTTCCATTACGTCTAATTACCTGGCTATCTGCCTTGCATGTATTTCTTTCGTCGTCCCAGACTTTCCTTAAACTTGCACTTCTTTGTATTTTTCAGTTCCCTCCTTTTGGGGTTTGGTGAACTCAGCTTGGAATCTTTGCTCTGTTGGGAAAAGACAGTCACCTGTCAATATTGAAACCAGCCATATGATTTTTGATCCCTTCCTAACCCCACTTCGGATAAACACAGGGGGAAGAAAGGTATGTGCTCTATCATGTTCTGCTCTGTAAACAAGAACTTAGTAGCCTTATAAAGATTTGCGATGCTGTATATTTGTAAAGCATTTACGTTTCATAGCAGTCAGCTCTGAGGCAGAACAACACCACAGTGCTTTGCAAATCACACAGTTTCATCACTGCTGGAAAGACAGCAACCATAGATTTTCAGTGGTCTTCTAGCACACATTTATATTTTCATATTAACTATTACTTGGAACTCTCCTGTCTGGAATATTATCTCACCTAGAAACTCCGTGTTCATAGCTAAATGTAGTAGTGTTCACCCTGAGTGGCATTTTAAAGGTGCCATCCTAAAACGTTGTAGGATGGCCAGAAACTTCTTTTATTCCTCTAAATCAAGATAACATTGCAGTGCCATCACATTAAGGGGTGAGAGGGAACGAATGAGCTTCTTTGTGTTATGAAATAAAAATAACTCTGAGATACGTATCTCAGCATGGGACAGGCAGGCAGATGTGCGCAAGAAGTGATCAGGTTTCTGTGTTTCTAGAGCATACTGGCACACATTAGATTTTTCTTTATTAGACATCTCCATGCATAGATTAGTTAGAAAGACAACAAAACCCGCCTCGATGTGTTCCTTTGTGGCTTGGTCTAGGTGATCCTGCTGTGTCAGGAGGATTGGACTACATGGTCTTTTGAGGTCCCTTCCAACCCCTAATGATTCTATGATTCTACGGTTTATTTTAATAGATCACAGGAAATAGATAAAAAAAAATACTGATTAATGAAAATAACAGGTTAGCAAAGACCATCTCTCCTAAAATCAGCATGATCAACTTCTTGAAAAGCGATTGCTGCAGCTGACTAGTTCAGTAACCACTGCTCCTGACCAATAATATTTTTTAAATGATGCATGTAGAAGCCTTATCTTGCTTACACAGATTTGGAAAGGATGTCTTAATAAACTGAGGTACAAAAGCAGGTCATCCGGGGTTAGCTGGTGTGTCTACCTGTGGCTCAGGAACCTCTGCTTCTCGGCCAACCCATGTAGATTAAAGGTGGAGACAGGAAATAATCTTCAAAGAAACGTGCTCTGCAAATGGCTGGAGACAGTTGCCTGAGGTATGTGTACAGATGGAAATACTCTGGTAGATGCTAATCAGTGATCACACCCTCCCTTTCCTGTACTTGCCTTGGGAGCTAAAATTTGGACAAGATTTTTGTTGTTGTCAAACCCTTAAGTGAAGTTAGTATTTCTACAAGTTTTTGCAACTCGTATCTGGAAGCACTGTGCCAATGCATGCACGCACCAAAGTAACTCACCACAAACTATTGATCACAGAATCATAGAATCATAAGGAATTGGAAGGGACCTTGAAAGATCACCTAGTCCAATCCCCCTGACAAAGCAGGATCACCTGACTGGAGAAGCCATGGAATCAGAGTCACTCAGGGTAGGAAGGAACCATCATCCAGACGACTAGAAATTTGAAAAACTCAAACATGTGCATTTGCACCTGCTCAGAAGAAGAATTGAAACTGTTATGTATCAGCATGTAGAGTGAAAGGCATGCAGCAGGTTAACAAATCTAAACAATAGAAGCAGATTTGGATCCCAAACATGTTTAGCTTTTCATAATCTCATACTCTTATTACTAGGATTGACAGAAGCACGGTTCTGCATTACCAAGGTTAGGGGCTAACTCACTCTTTCATATTTTTTAACTAAAATAATTATGCTTTAAAGAAGAGTAGTAATTTAAATGTTTCAGAAAGTAAAACCAAACTGATCTTAATGAATCTGTTTATTCTTCTTCCACTGAAGAACATAATCACAGAATAAATATTTAAGGATAATTCTCAAATAACCAAGATATCACCTGTGTTTCTCCAACTGAAGGGTTTATACTTTCACATTCTAAAATTATGTTAGAAATAAAACATCTAGAACATGTTAGTGCTGTTATTAGTTCATAGTCATTTGTTCATAATGATTTTGTGTTCCTTCCCTTCGATGGGGGTGCTTCAAAGGGTATTTTAAAGCCATTTCTCTTTCATTCCATCAGTAAGAGAGCGCAATGCAGATGAAAAGCTGTTGTGACTTACAATAACAGAACAAGCAGAGAATCTAACAAAAAGTTATTCCAAAATGATTTATCTTCTCCTGTTGTCTTGACAAATGAGATTTCTGCTGCAAACAGCATGAAGCGTTGGAAATTTGCGCTCAGCTTTCCACTGAGGTTCTTGCAGTACGCGTGCACACGCATCAGAATCGATGGCAGCTCCCTCACAGCAGTGCTGACACGGTGGCGTCGCTGCTGGAGGACAGCAGCGTTCCACGGCACACATTTCGGAGTGACATGCACATCTTGCTTTTCAAATAGAAATGCACTGAGGTTTTGCATTTTAATAAAATTTTGACTCTGCTATTTATGTAAAGGCTGGCATGTTCCAGATTATTTGCAAATTTCAGTGTGATGTAATATGAAAGTCGAGAACAAAATGACTTGGAAGTTGCCAGTGAATCAAAACCAGGAGTTTCAGACTATTTCACATCTTTAGCAATTCTAAGAATTCAACACTGATTTGGACCGGCTCAGGGTGAAGCAGGAGACTGATTATGACTATGTCAGAAATCAGATTCTCGCCACACTCACAAGTGCTACCCTGCTGCTGGCCAACAGTGGTGGCCTTCTACCGCGTTATTGCAAGAACAGGATTTGCTCCAGCTGTGGATAGCCTGGTTTAGAGACGTTTCTAAAATGGCTGAATCTAAATTCTTCTTTGAGGAAAAGATTGCAATTTTAATGCCTTTAAAATATTCCTTGCTGATAGTTAAGGCTTTAGTGAGGATTTGATTTGGCAGATAGCTTGTTTGTGTTCACTTCTTTGGAAATGTTTTTAATACGCTAAAAGCGGAGCCGCGTTTCGTATGGGCTGAAGCACTTCAGTTTTCAGGGCAATGGACCAACTGATGTAGCAGCCAGGGAATTTTAGACAAGACTTAACTGTGATTACGCTGATAACTAAAGGATTTTGCGGAACTGATCCTAAGAAAAGTTATGAATAAATAAAAAAGAGATTTGATATGGTTTTAAATCAAAATGTCTAATAAGGTAGCTTACATGCAGAGTGAGCAAGAGACAACCAGTCGCCCACAGAGTAAAGAGTACAGACCTCTTTTGGAATGGGACCTGGAGGGAGAGCAGAGCCTTACAAGGAAAGGAAAACTTGCAGTACGATTAACCATGGAACAGCAACTTCACATTTTTAACTACATTTCCTGCTATAAAAGTAGGAATCAGTTTTATTTGAGTCTGAAATCCAAACATTCATTTTACTTTGAAAACACCATTCCTTCTTTGTGTGCTTCAGTTTTGAAATTCCATTAAAAGGGGAAATAAGTGGTTCCCCCACAGGAGCAGATTCCAAGGCCAGTCTAGAGAAAATCAAATATCACATACCTGGGTGAGATGATCACTGATTGACTACATCCTTTTAATTCTCATTCCTGGCTGCTTGCTTCTCTCGGCAGTGGGAAGCATTGCTGAATTTTTGTAAACCATTTCCCCGCTCAGTTTTCAGTTGTCACGTCATCAGACCAAAACTGTTCCAATCTGGTCCTTCACAGAATGTACGACTAAAGATTCCACCTCAGTACATACCTTTCTAGAGGAGTCTGTCAGTTTATTTCACTAGTAGTAAGACAGGCTGGACTTGATGATCTTAGTGGTCTTTTTCAGCCTCAATTCTGTGATTCTGGAAAACCGGATTGAGCCTTTCCTACAAATGTTAGACCAGTTGGGAATAAAACGAAAACGTTCTTGTTCCTAAGGACAAGGAATGATCTGAAAGGAGAGTGTGAAGGACAACTTCACAGTTTTCCTAACCTGCAGCCTACAAGGGGACACAAGTGCAGTCTATGATGTGTTACATGACAGGTGACTTACGAGATACTTCTGATCTGAGACTGAAAAGAAAATTCATCCCATTGCATTCAGGAGCAAAATGGATGGCACTGCAATTTGCCAAATATTTATACAGCTTTGATCCAATTTTTCACAATGAAGTTCCAGTGAGTGATAATGTATTGCATTGTGCTTTGTCCAACAACTGCAGGGCAGTATCAGGTGATGTGATTTACAATTCAAGCCTCATCAGGAGTCAGTCTGAATTGTGTGGGGTTATTTTGCATGTTTGTGCTTCTCCATTTCCCCAGAAAGTGGCTTTTCAGGTCCTGAAGGCTGAATATCATTGATACAGATAATTGGATTTCAGGATCCAAAATCTCAGCACAAGACAGTTAATGAGTTTACATGCAGATAAATTCCCCAGAAGAAATGCTGCTTTTGAGGAAACTCCCCAAGTTTCAGTTCTTTCTCAAGGCCACCTTTGTCTCTTGATTATCTATTTTAGTGAATTTAAGATGCAGCCCATTTTAGATAAACAACAATTTTAATAAACAATACAAACCCTCATTAATATGCAAGTCACACTCATCCACTCTGTCACAAAGGAAAACACCATTTTACTTCCTCCACCATTTTTCTTTGGGTTCACATGAGCACCAAGGCAATCAGCATCGGAACAAGAGAATAACTTCACTAGAAGAGCCAGTGTGGTCTAGTGACATTTAGGCAGCAAGTACTACAGGTTCCAGACTCCAAAGCAGGGATTTCTGCCTGCCATGGATGATCACAGTGGATGAACAAACCACATCATTCCCTGCTGAGCTCGCCCCGAGCCAGCATTTCTTCCTCCTTGTGGTGTTCACCAGTGTGGCCATTACTTTTCTCCATGATCTCTTGGTCCCTCAAAACCTGTCCCGTGACTTACCCACAGCCCATCTGCCTTTCGTCTCCTGGTTCTCTGTGAACTTGGTTTCAGGAGCCCTATTTCCAAGATTCTTTAAAATTGAGCTACCATTCCTGGCCAACCTTATTTTTTGTTTTCTCCTAAAAATGCATTAACAGCATTTCCTTCAGACACAGCCCTGCTGATTCATTAAACCTTGTCACATCAGTGATACCATGTCCTACTAACAATTTTAGGTCATCCTCAAGGGCTTACAGTTTAAAGCGGGTAAAGTTCTGTTTGAAATTGCTTTAGTTTTAAGACAAGGAAAGCAGTTGTAGATGAACCTGACCTCTTATAAAATAAACAATTTGGTTTCTGCTGGCCAAGGACTGTTCTGTGCACTCCAGAGCTCAGTGTGCAGAGATGGAAGTTGCTCAGTAAGATCCATAGGTCTGTCCTCTCATATGGAACACTAATGAATGCAATCTCATATTATTTACATTAATATCTTTATCAATAATTGGTTTATTCTATGCATCACAAGGTAATGGTGATATTTAGCGCTTTCCAAACTAAAATTGGATGGGAGCAAAGAGATTTATGAATTGAAATCAGTTAAATGGTTTCTCTGCCAGCTAGTTCTGATTCCATGCTGTTCAATCAATTCCGAGTATTACCAGCATTTTTCTCAAGAGTGCAATAGATGACAACTGCCAAGCTTTGCCTTGGTGATTACTAAAAGGACAGATACTGGTGTGAACCATATTTCAGCACTGCAGGGATATAAAAAATGAATTGTTAGAAACGGTCTGCGAGGAATGGGGAGCAATAAGACATCAATGTCATCTGTAACCTGATTTGTGATGAATGTTTAGAGGGACTATTAATATGATGGTTTGGATTCAGAGTGGCTTTAGACAGTCAAAAGTCTCATGCAAACATCGAAAAATTTAATGAATAAAAAAAGCAATATGGGGTTGCCGCTTAAATAATTGTTTTGCTTTTCTAATGCTTGTACGGTATTACATGTTCTCAGACATGGTGGTAAATGAATGTAAAATGAAACCAGAAGGTTTCCAGTCACCAGCAGGTAACTTGTTTATTTGTCCTCAACTTTTACATTAAAATGGGAGCAGGTGCTAAGTTTTGTCTTTGCAAGAGGTACTTGCAAACTTTGTAGTTAGTAGATCACATAAAGGGGAAATCATATTTTTAGGGTCTAGATCTGTCTCTCTAGAGATAATCCTTGCTTGAGCTTGAATCTATTTGGAATGTGTGGGGACTCAGACGTGCATCTTGGTATATTCTAGATCTCTGGTTATCTGTGACAGTGGAGCACAACCGAGATCATGAAGGAGCTCTTAACAGGCACCAGAATACATTCGTACAGCTTCTTTACAGCAACTAGTTTTTATTACTCAGTATAACTATTCTGCTTGACATTCTGTCCTGTCTAATGTCACTAAATGAGTTTATGTGTCTGCCGTGGGTAACTACCTATGAGATCCTGGGTTTGGTGTGAAGTGGTTCAGTGGGCTTAGAGCACAAGCTGGTTTGGAGCTCTGGATATGCTTTTGTTTTGGCAGCAGTGCCTTTCAAGTTGTATGTTAAACAGTATTTCAGCTGCAGTCACACAGTAACTAAAAGCAGCCCATGGTAACTTTGCAAAGGTGAGTGTGCTAACCCTGGAAATGCGTTTGACGGGATTATTTGAAACATCAAGGCGTCTGCTGTTTTGGGCATTGGGTAGTAGGTCCCTTAGAAGGTTAAAGAGTCTGTGATATTATTGAAGCTGGGCTGATAATGGCCAAAGGTCTTGTACACTGCTTTCTTCTTTCCCTTCCTCAGTTGTTTATTTCAATATGTTCCAGTTTTTCAATTCCTAATGATGTAGCTTCAGAAAAAGACTGAAGCAGCAGCTGGCCTCAGACTACTAAGTGGTTTGATATATTCAAAGGCATTTCCAAAAGTAACAACTTTGTTCTTAATGCCCTTTTCCTATCTTCTAATACACATTGTGCATTGTTTTGATAGTATCTTGTTTGGATTTATTTCATCCTGCACTTAGGTCTATTTATAAACCCAGATATTTATTTCAAGCCTTGTAGAAATCAAAGTACCATAGATCTTCTCTTTGTACTTGATGCTGTACTTGGGGCTATAACCACTGGTACAAGAAGGCTGAACATTTCTTTTTCTCTTGCACTGATCTTGCTGTCATGGTGAAGTTTTGTAAGTCTCCTAACATCACCTGCTTTAAGTAGAACACAGTTTTGTATGTTAGCATTGTTAGACCATGTTTCCTGATCTCAGAAGGGTGATTCATTCTCTGCCTTTTCTTTTTTTTTTTTTTGTTACAAACATAAAATAACAAATGTACAACATATTGAAACTTAGTGAAATACAATAATATTTTCTTGAAAGTGGGTATTTTTGTCACAATATCAAAGAAGTGTTTTTTACATTTCCCCCTGCTGTAATGGCTGGGGATGTTCCAAGTTATTTTGTGCACAGAAGCTGGATCACGCTGTCAGAGTCAAGGTATCTGGAGAAGACACATATATAAGCTTACTGTTCAGCTGTTATCAGTTCTTCTGAGGCCAAATGCTCGCCATGCTAACCAGAACTAATGACAATCCATATGCTTGTCCTCCTGGTAAATCTTGGCCTCAACACGGCAGTCCTGTGCTCTCAGTTCAGTTGCAAAAGGCTGCAGTTTCACAGCAGATTTATGATCATGGGTTGTGTATATTGGAGGCTTCTTATTTTTCTCTTCTAAGAAAGCACATTTGAGGTATCTGTTGTGGTCTGTTATCCATCCTTCAGGAAGGTGACACATACAGAGCTTTAAATAGCTACATAGCAAACATCACCTGTGTTTAAAAACAGCACTGCAACAGGTTCTTAAATATTTAAGAGTAAGTTACACAGCAACCAAGGCTGAGGTTCTTTTTCTCTCTTTGTGATCAATACACACACAAACACTTGAGAGACTTGCGGCTTCCTAGCTGGCAGGTGAGCACATTGCATAACAAATAGTGCTTCTAACACTGTGTTGAATGTGGTTTTGGTTCTTCACCAGATCAAGCTGATGACAAGACTGAGCAGCCTTTCTATCCTGCATCCATCAAGTAGGTATTTATATCCGAGCTGTTTTTCCTGAAGATGATTTACAAATTGCCCTGAAAATCTATAACAAAGTATAGAATGATTCTATGATTCTATGATTAGGAAAACAGTTTGTACAAGGAGATAGGAGCTTCTATACTGTACATGAGGTGTCTGCTGCCTAGCTAGGCAGGATGGGCAGTTTGGCTGAAGATCTGTTTGTGGGAGTAAGGCCTTAAGGCAGCTTTCAGAGCAGGTATACACACAGCAGGAAAGCCATGGCTGGTGGCAGCTGGGAAGTAGGAGCTGTAAGAGACCCAGTTCCTGACAAACTGGAATCAGTGCAATCATTGAGGAACCTAGGGGAAAGGGTCTCTCCTTATTTTATTTTATCCCAAAATGGTTCAGGTTATAGAATGGAGACTGGTTTGCTGTTGTGTTGCAGCAACCCCAAATAATTGAAAAGAACCAAGACCCACGCGGACATATCATTGGTTCATTTGTGTAAATGCTGAGAGGGTTAAGGTTGAGTAAACTGTTTTCAGGCTCGAGAACTAAGAACAAGTCTCTTGCTCATCAAACATTATTTTACTGGTTCTGTGACTCCAGTACGACAGATAACCATTTGCTTAGTCACAGGTCCGAGTGCTGTGTTACACCAAGTGGAATCAAGAAGCCACCATTTATGTGGCAAGCATTTCTGCCTGTCTAGCAGCTGGAGTAGGTGCTTTATAATAGACAGATGTCAATTCTGCTGTAAGCTAGAGAAGATGGGGATAGATGACACTGCTGCCAGGGTGAAGCTCAAATTGCTGAGGCAGTCAACTGTGCTGCTCAGAACTTCAAATAGTAAAAAAAAGAGGTTTGGTGTTGCAGAGAAGTGCAAGTTCATTGTTTTTCTGTCTGGTACTGTTAATTGCTGATTGTTGAAGACTGAGGCAGCTATGGTTTGCTTATAGATAGGAGAATTAAACTATGTATTTGAGGATTAGATGCTGCAAAGGAGCTTAAGGGAAAAAACTGAAGCAGTGGTCAATGAACTGTATCTAATAATCAAAAACAAATCTGTGGATCAGCAGCTCCTCATCAAACAGGGATCTGGATGGTAAAGCAGTGGGGGGTATTTAAAATGAGTGTCACTCAGGAGGCTGAGGGAAAAACCTCAGTGGATTATTCTGGAGCAGAGGAGGAAAATGTACATAAATTGGGGGTAAGAAACTGTTCTTAATGTAAGGGACAGTGTACAGTATGGGGGCTTGCAGACCTTGAAAGAAAAATGGAATGAGAAAATAACCTTTTGCCTGTATCCTCTTTTTATTTGGGATATGATGTTCCTGTACACAAAGTGTCAGAAAAATCACAGCTCAGAGTAGTATCACGGAGGTGTTTGGTAACTTAGGGAAGTGTCTGAGTTTGAAACTATTGTTTGGTTTGTGTAACTTGCAACTGAAAGCAATTATAACTCAAGAGTTTGGCCTCCAGCTTCTTTAAAAGTTATTGATTGTGTCTTCAAACAAGAAACAGCCCCAAACTGTCAATGTAGGTCTGACAGAGGAAACTTTAGCTTTTGAACTGAAAAAAGAGATGGAAGTTAAACTCCACTACCAAAAGGCTGGGGAGTCTGTTTTAAGGTGATTAAAACGTAGACACATTTCCTTTTGTAAACTTGCATACAGGAGCAGAAAACATCAAAACATCAAAAACACAGCTGTCCTGTTTTCATGAGTCTTCTCTAGGATCTAGTTAATCTTTCTCGTCTGAATTGAGCGCATATTTATCTTATAGGAAAAGTTAGTGTTGTACGTATGCTTTTGTGTGTGTGTGTGTGAGAGAGAGAGAGAGAGAGAGAGAGAGTCTCCTGCCTCACCTCCTCTTTAAAGCTGCACCCCACCCTTCATGGTTTCAGCAGTCAAATAAAGGTGAATAAGCATACAGGATTTCTTCTACAGTCTATTTTCCAGAATTTTTCACAATCCAGAAACTCACTGTAAAACATTTGATTAAAGCATCAGTCTAAGATGCTTTAAACTTTTCCTTTTATAAGGAAAGTCAATAAATGTTGATTTTTTTGAATTTATGTTGCATCAGCTCCATCTCTGACTAATGCTGTGCATAGGTAAAGGGATGGCTTCAATAAAGTTGTCTTGAACTTAAAGCTGTATAAATTGCATCTCACCTTAAAACAATCTGAAGGAAGTTCATATGGGTGCTGATATACCCTGAGGGGATCATTTCATAAAGGCAGTCAGAGCATCTGAAGTGACTATTAAAAAATAATTCAGCATTTTCAAGAATGATGACTCTTTATTTCAGTGTTATGAATTCACAGGGTCTGACTACCTCAAAGCTGCTTTTGAGGTCAAGGTGAAAATGTACATCATATAAATAGAAGTGGTGCTAATCTCTGACCTGTGACATACTGCTCAGAAAAACACAACACACTGCATGCTGCACTGTTATTTATTTTAGCAGTTCAGTGCTGCCTGGCTCAGGAAAGCTATTCAGCAGCAGAGGAGGGTGCTCACTGACTTCCATGCCTTGCTGCCACACCGATAAATCTGAGGTGTATATTAGGGATGAAAAGGAAAGGGAAGGAGAAGAGCAGGCAAGGGTTAATAAGGACAAATTGTGTTTCTTTCTGTTCTTTGGACATGTAGGGACACTTATTCCCAAATCCTTTCTTTTGTACCCCAGCCAGCAGCTGCAGGCAGCACATCAACATCATCATTTGCTGCCGACAGTATTAAATCCCTGTACTCATGTTCTGCAGTCCTCCATTCCCTGCCACACAAACAGTGCAAAGAAATACATCAGAGATATGATGTTAAATCCCAGCATCTTCCAGGGCTGTGCCAAGGGCAGTACAGCTGTGCTGAGGTGGCAGTGCAGAGCTCCTTTGAAGATTCTTTGCCTTAACTAAGTATTTCATCTCGTCCTATTTCATCTAAGACTATTTAAGACCTCTACCCAAAAGAATGTTCCAATGTGCTGTACAAAGAAGCCTTGGGAAAGAAAAGATTAGAATGTGAATAATTTCTAGTCTCACAACCACATTTTGATACCATCGCCGCCCCTCCAAATATGTGTATTTTTGTGTTTAGTTTTGTAAAACACATTATTAATGTGATGAACACTAATCGCTGCTTTTGAGTGACTTGAGCTTTTCACGCAAACGTACAGTCATGATCTTTTTTCAGTGTGTTGCTAAAAATGACAGGCTGCCCTGGTTTTGATAGCCTGAAAATGGATTGGGATGTCACTCCCGGTTTGACACCTGTGGGCCTATTTACTAGTTGGAAGCACAGGAACAGCATTAAACAGTTTTTGTGGTTTCATGCTGCCCATGGACAGATCTGATCACCAGAGAGAGAAATTCTGCAGCCAGAACCTCGCTACTGAGATAGATTCAGCAGTGATATGAGAGAGATTCTTAGATGCGTTAGCCACCCAACGTTAAGCCCATGCCTCTAAATATCAATTTTGGGCTTAAAACTTCGGCACTTTGTCTATTTGAAATCAAATCAGTGTGAATATGCCACTGTTTATCCATGTTCATGCTTTTTATAGTGCTTATATCACACTCCTTCTAAAATACATATGTGTATGTTTACAGAAGGACACTGTTTGGAAGCACAGGGATGTGTGCCAGCATCTGTGGCCAAATCCGAGGCAGAGAGGTCCTCTATAACTGTGCAAAGTTTTCTACCATCTACTTACATATTTGTCTTCATTCAGGTGTCCTGTATCCTTGAGGTCTCTATATATTGGCCGTGAATTATTTTTGTCTCCTGTTTGACCTATAGGGATGCCTCTTGTTGACAAGGCTTTCGTTAACACAGAGCATTCTGTAAACAGAAGCAATAATGCAGCCTGGTTTCCTACAGAATCTCATTTCAGCTTCTTTATAGCCTCTGTGCTCCATTATCACTTCTCTGATACTCCACGGATTGCGCCATCAGAAGGCAAGGGCAGAAAATGACGTGGCTGTTTCCAAGTTCCTTTGTGCCAGCAGGTCTGCAACTGCACCTGCTGACTGCCCAGTTGCCTGCTGTTGACAGCAGGCTGTGGTGCCAGACTTTTACCTGCTTGTTCCTGAGTACAAAATTAGTTTGGCCCTTTCTCATACCAAACCTTCACAGAGCACTCAGCTATCTTCTTCTGTGTCAAAGCTGACTGAAACTGGCCGGATACTGGAGTCCATGAAAGGAAAAGTAGGAAACAGGTCAACAAAGAGTTTGTTCCTATTGTAATGGACTGTTTGCAGTATCTTTTGTCATAGTCAGGTTACTGTCACATGTGGGTCTGTGAAGGCAGGAGCTGTCCAAGCTAAGGGTCTGTGTAACAAACAGGGAATTCCACAGACAGATGTACCCTGAAGAAGGAAATTGCATATCCTGTAGACTGATGCTCTCAACTTCAGCGTTTCACTCGTCAGTGTTTGGCTGCGATTTTCTCCGGCAGAAATACATCATTTTCAATGTCTTTCAGGGCAGACAGCACTGAGAACTCAACATCATAAGCAAAATAGACATAACAAACTAATAGGAATATAACATCATTTGGATAAAAATTTTAACAAAGTACCCAAGGGTTTTTCGGGTTTTGATAGAGAAACGTAATTTAGAAGATCCTGCAGCATTTGAAGATAAATGGATTTTTTCAAGTTAGGGGGCTAAGTGTCACAGAGCTGCCTGAGAACCACTGAAAACTGCAATGCAAGGACACATGTAAGGAATTCTGTGAGCAAGGTCACAGCTGAAATCCTCTTACAGCTGTACCATAAGTCTCAGAGGCCAAAGGTGCACTACAAGAGTATCTGCTCAAAAGCACCCAAGCTAGCTCAGAGAGGTATCAGCTTAAATCATAAAATCAAGATATTTGAGTTGGCACTGCACAGCAGGTCTGGACCTCAAACAGCCATGGTGGGTACCTCTGCATTCATCTCCATGGTTTGGGGGAAACCTCTGTCTCAACAGCTCAGGATGTTTGAATGGACTGATATTTCTCCAAATGTCGCGTTCTTTAAATGCTGTTTGATGTTGAAGGTTTACTCAGTTCCCCTTAGAATATCACTGCAAATATCACCAAGATGTTTATATGTGTCCAGCTGCTTCATCACCTCCTGTTTCTACTCTGCCAAAGCAGTGCAAGGGAAGAGGAGAAATTATTTATCAGGAAAAAATGTTAGACGAGTTTCATGAGGAGTGCTCACCCCTGCAAGTGAAACCGTAGTATCCTCGTGAAAAGACTAATCCTTCATTCTTGATCGTTGTCATGTTGTCTGCATTGCTGCCTCGACTGCTAACAATTACACCTCATCGCCTACAAACAAGGAAAAACAGAAAATGAGAAGCACAGTTGTGGATATATTCTCCAGAATATGTTTGTTTATTGAGGGCTCTGCTAACAAGAAACTCTACAAAGCACCCAGAAATCATCAAAACTCTAGTTATTTCACTTGCATCTCCATCAGTCTTTGTGTAAAGCCCTGTTTTGGTTCAAGAGGTCTGATAATGCTGTTAGTAGTGAGGTATCCTCAGTCCAGTCTCTTTCTGCGGATACTTCTGGACTCTGTGGTCCTGTCATTGAAAGGATTAAATATCATTTTGGCCTATGGATTTTGCTCATATCCTCTCTTCCACTTGGACTTGTCCTTTCCTGAAAGCCCTTTGGCTGTAGAGCCACGTATCCATTTCCTTTGTCTAGTAATGCTGGCCCTTTTTTAGTGCCTGTTGTGCCCTGCATCACTAACCTGGTGAGCAAAGGGATGCGCCTTTATGCACCATGTACTGAAGGGATTCCTAAAAAGAGCAGTACTGGGAGAAGCAAGATGCATGCTAGTGATTTAACTTTTCCTCCAGCCTCTGCCAGATACCATCTGTTGTCCTCAGAACGTTCAGGACTACCCTTTTCCCGTGAGCAGCGTAGAGGTGATTACTGGGGAGGGGGAGAGCGAGCCATGTTGCTGAGCTGTAAGCTGGTGCAAGTCTGCAGCAGCCTCTAACTGAACACTCCATGCACAAATTAGGAACAAAATTACAGCATCTGGTGAATGTAATGGGAGAATAAAACAGCTGTGCTAGATGAAATATTGAGCGTGTCAAATAATTACAGCAAACTTTATAAATATTACTGTTAGTCTGACTGCAGTCATTTTTTAATAGCATGAGAAGACAGAAAGAAGAGTTCTGCACATCAAATGTTATGAAAACGAATGATGCCACTGCAGAGACCACGAGGACCAGAACCCAATTAGAGCAGCCAGAGACTGGCTGCCAACAGGAAGGAAACTGAAACAGCAGTTCCAGAATGAGGACAGTTTATATCTCAAGACCTTCCATGGTAGCCCACTAAGCATTAAAATGATATATTTTACACTTTTTTGTAACATGAAAGTTACATTTCATTAGCTTTTTATGGCCTTTTGAGCCAAATCAATAAGCTTTACTACCTGCATCCTCTATTGGCTCATTGGCACTAACTGGGCTATCAGCTCTCTGTCTTGATGCACTATTGATGGGCAATCATGCTTCAGTTAATGACTAAAATGGACACCTTTGGTGATACCAGATTCTTCAATGAGAGATGTAATTTTCCCCAGCTTATGCAGCTTTTATTGAATTATTATTGAAAACATAATTTCATGCTTGGTTAAGCAGTAAATGTAATTCATTCACTAGCAAGACACAGTAACAAATAAGACATTACCAGGATTATTTCCAGCTAAGGAGAGGAATCTCCGTCTAGCTACTGGCTAAGCACTTGTTGTTTAGCTTTTCAACATGTAGTGAGTTAGTTTTGGTTAAATGCAATTGCCGCTGGTCCAGCGTTTTGGTGGCTTCAGGACATGGATGAGTCATTGACTGAGCAAAAGACTTGTGGCTGGGATTTCATTAACTCCAACTGACAATTCAGCATCTTCCTTCATGTAGTTGTTGGTGCATCTGTGCAACATTTTCACAACTGCATGCAAAAGGCATGAGGTGAGAAGGTGAAGCATTCACTGGAAATGTATGTCTTTCATAATAGATTGGAATTTATGGAAACCCTTCCTGACCTTGCACTTAGACCAGTTATTTAGCATCTGTGACACTACTTGCTTCACATGTCATTCCAAGGTAACTAATTGAACTGATCATCTTACAAGCAAAGTGAAATTCCCTTAGATATAATTTTTAAACAATTTTAAAAAAAAAAACCCAGAAATTAATTATTTTTGCAAAACATAAACAAGTATCACAAGTTTTATGGCTTTGACCATGTATTTTTTTTAATTTTAGTATTTAAAGTCCAAGTCACTTTATGTAGGTGAGGAAACAGAATCAGATACTTACACAGTCTTCCTAGAAGTCAGGAACACATTGACGTGATTGTGTCTTTTATACCACGACTGTCCAAGCGATGTTTTGTCGAGGAGCTGAATGCATAAAAGCTGAGACACCATAGCAAAACTCCGGCTTTTAGCTTTTGCATCTCTGTTTGACATTGAATTCATTGAATGCAGGCCTGAAAAATCTCTGGAAGGTGAATGATTAGTGAGTTGGACATGGCAATGTAATAAATCAGAGTAAAAAATCAATTGACAAATACGCAGAAATGTAACAAAAGGCTGGTTAAAAAGTTAGAGAGCAGTTAGAATTTTCCTGGCGTGGAAAAGTCACAAAATATTTCAGGACATTAAAGCCAAGGAATGCCCCTAAAAAAAGCGAAAGCCCATTGCTTTTGCTTCCAATATACAGTTTAAACTTTAACTCTCCGTTTCGTAATACACTGAGTTTTTTCATCTTTGCTGTAAAAAGCAGCCAAGAGAAGTGGGGAATTCTAGTGAGACTAGGCTGGTTTTGAAACAGAAGTGTGTCATTGCTTGGTGAGATGTTCTGCTGGCCACAATTTTGTGTCTTTATTCCCAAACTCAGTAGCAGCCAGTTGCTCCATTCCTTGAAATTACTATGTTTATAACCAAAGGAAAAACACCTGCAAAAGACCTTCAAAGATATGTCAAGTGAATTCAACTACCTTGTCATAGAAGGAAAAACTACTCTTTTGTATGAAGAGGTTTTAGTTAATTGTTCTTGGTCTCAATACCCTTTTCAAAAAGGTAGTGGATAGGGAGATGTTGGGATGAAGGCTGGACTTGATGATCCTGGATGTTCTTTCCAGCCACAATGGTTCTGTGATTCCATTCTATGTAAGTGCATGTGGTCCTTCTCAGCTGGTAGAGGAAGTGTTTTATGTTACACCACATTTCCTCATTTAAATACTTTCTCAGTGTTCTGCTTTTTTCATTCTGTTTACAACTGGTTTAAAACACTTCAGCTGAAGCCTTCAGAAGTAAAGAACACACAAATGCCCTTATTAGCTTCTCAGGCTTCGGCCCCTCCTAACTCTATCTGAAGGTATATGTCTTTCTTTGATAGTCACACGTGAGATTGCCAGCACGGCTCTCAACAAACAAGGGTGCATTTTAAAGGATAAGCAGAGTGCCTGTGGAATGATTGCACTGCATTACTGTAGCTTATCTTTCTGCTTTCATGGTCTGTAGTCCTCATATGGATTTATTTCATCTGTGCTCACGTACAGCTTTGATAGTGTCTTGTACCCCTGCATCATTTGGCCTGCTTAGACTCACCATAAAGCCTTATACTTAAAGGATAATGTTCATGATGGGGGAAGTATACAAGGCAATAAACAGCTTTTGCAGGTGATTAAACACGCTGAAGCAAAGCTGAGTCCTTTGAAAACCCCCAAAGCTGTTTATTGTAAGCACAGCAACACGTCACAAAGAGAAGCTGTGCTCAACAAGCCACAACATTAAATAAAAGCTTTTCTTTGCCTTGTCTTGCAAGGGCTGGGAAGTTTTCATTTCATCAAATAGATCTTTCCTTCTCATTTTTAATAGCGTAGGTGGCTTTCATTGTGCCACATACTGTATAACAGGCTAGAGCTCCGGTGTAATTGCTTGGGATAAAAGCTGCAAAATGTCTTTCTTCAACAGCGACGGAGGTTCTCATGGTAGTCCTTTCCTCCTTTCCCCACCCCATAAGAGGTCCCCTTTATCTAAACTCCTTTTTTTGCTCTTGCTACTAGTCCCTTTGTCTGTGTTTCATGCTTGGGTGTTTTGGCTGGGTTTTTCTCTTTTCTTTTCCATGGTATCTTTGCCTTTCCTTTCCCCAGCTCTTCAAAGTTTTTCTAACAAGAATTCTGCAGCTGAAACATTCAGCCACTCTAAGGAGAAGGTTAGAAGCAGGAGCGTTATGGCTCACAACATTCTTAGTGCTGGGGAATCTCTGTTACACAAGCAGCACTGCTTTTGCTGTGATGAGCACTTAAAACAGGGCAGCGATTTTAGCAATTACCATGTATTAAAACACAGGACCACCACATAGGATCACCAGGAGTCCTTTCTTTAAAATGTGATGAGCTGTTTTGTTCAGTTCCTGCAGAGAAACTCATGTAGATTTCTGTGGGGCTTCCTATCAAAAACGGTGAATAAAACTGGACTTGGCAATCTTTTGTCCTCGACTTACTGGCACACGTAACACTAGTTAGATACCACCGTGGCTATGTGTGCAAGTTAGACACTTCTGTGATACTATAGTTAACTTCAGGCACAAACTGCACGGGAGGAAAATAAGTCACAGGTCAATAACCCTCACGGAAGAGTGTAATTTTCTATGGATGTAATGGGAGAGAATTTCCAGTCTAAGGAAAGAATATTTAATATTTTGCAGTGGCTCATGAAGACAACACTCTTGCTGTTTATTGCTGAAAGTTACGGCATAGTCTTTCTCATTTATAAATTAGACCTTGAGGCAGTATCTTCTAGGAAAGGAAAATATAAAAGGAATAATAGAAGTTTGGTAACTAGCTTAGATTGAAGCCATATGCTGTAGAACAGAATTCATCAGATAAAGCGATAGTCAGGAAAAAATCTGTTTAGCAATTCCAAGTAGGTTTTTTTTCCTTTCATCTTGTCCTTTAATCATTTCTACAAGAGCAATGTGTTTCAGGAAAACTAATATTTACTCATTTATACATACAGAAGTATTCCAGTAGTGCTGTAAAAGAAAACCAACCCTGTGCACGTTATGTTCTTGCTTCAGATGAATATAAATTCAGTATAATTCTATCCTTGAAGCTCTTTAGCCATTGTGTCCTGGTAAGTTTATCTAGGCCAAATCCCAAATTACTAAAATCATGGCTAAACAGGGAGAGGTGGCATTCCTCCGCCTCACTGAGAGCCAACAAGAGCATTCACAAGTTGGCAACCCCTTGGGCAACCAGTCTGAGCTGCAGACAGATGAATGCACTGGTTTGTGATGGCTCCTGGATAAGGCAGCCTCAGAGCAGACACTGGTATCATAAACACACACACAGGTCTTTCCTTAAAAAATCTGATTTCTCTCTAAAAGAAACAGAAGTTGTTTGTTCCCATTTCAGGTTAGGGAAGAAGCTCTCAGATGGATCTGGATTGTTTCGCATAAAGGTCAATCCTCAAACTCTCTTCTCCAGTTACTGTTGTCTTGTCAGTCTCAATGATGACTATGAAGTGAACATGCTTAGGTAGCCTTTTATGTTTATAGTTTTTAATACACTCACACTTACATGGAGAACTACTATTGAAAGAAATAAAATAGGATCTTTATATTTTCTAATTTTAAATGGCTTTGAGTCAACCTAGAGTGGTTTTGTAAATGGATTTTCTCTTTTTCCAAAGACGTAACATTCTTCACACTTAGATTTGACTAGTGGATTACACAGAACTAAAACAATGCCTTCCTGATGAGTAGTCAGCAAACCCAGATGCTTTTAAGTGAGAGGTTTTTGATTGAAATAGATTTGGGAGGGTTTTTTCCCCATTGCACTTTCCATCAAACTATTTACTGCTGATTTTAATTAAAAACATGAATGCTTTCTTTTTTGTACTACAGGGGTAAATATCACAGTAAACAATGTTTCAAGAGAAATAGAGCTTTTTCAATAAAACTGTTTCCTTGAAACGAAAGCCACTTCAATTACAGATTTTTCAGAGGAAACTTTGTGAGTATTGTGGAACCATATTTTTAATGTAGCTACAAACCTAATGAAGATTTACAAATGTTCTGAACTCTATTTTCATCAATAAAATTTAGTGCCACAATGAGTCTGTGCATTCAAATCACTTCAGGTGTCTATTTGCATCTTAAGGACTGAATTAGTTTAAAACTCTGACCCCTAAACATCTGTGAAGTAAATGGTCTCTTAAGGCAGTGTTGTCCTCCACTAGATTAAATCAGCTTCTAATAGTGTATCTTCATCTGAATATATTTTCACTTCAGACACAGTTAATATGAAATATACTGCATTTTGTATTTGCTGCATGAAGGGAAGATTGATTTATTTCAGGTACTTTATAGGCTATTTTATTATTCACATCAAGATCTCATCTAGTCCCTCTGCATTCATATTTTATAGCACTTTAACTGATTGATTTGATTTGACCCAACACTTTGATGGCACCTTTGCCATGCAGGCTGCACACATATAACACAGATCATTCACTTGGTTCATTTCAAAACTATTTACCTTACCTTTGGGTTATTTTGTGAACTTCTGGCCTTTTGATTCTGACCAGGTTAACCAGGCAAATGTGGGTAAAACACAAGTCCCTAGTCCCCAGGGGTAAACTCATCACTCACTAACTTACACTGTCATATTTACAGTGCTGTACAACACAACCCTATTCACCCCAACACAGCAAACCCTTCAGCGTTTGGGCTTCTATTTGTTTAATTTCCAAAGCACCTCTTGGTGCTTGTTTTCCTCTGAGCAATATTGGCTCTCACTGGAGTCTGAATTTCCCCATTTTGTTACACAGAAAGGCAAGATGAATTCTTATTCCCCAGAACTCAGTGGTTTATCTGCAATATCTGAGCCAACCGGGACAGTGAGGCAGGAGCAGAGCTGGAATCTCTGCTCTCATAAGCAGACATTCTGCACTGTCCTTCCTCAATATGAAACAAGACTCTACTGCACTACAAACATGCATGGATCACTTAGAAGCCCCTAAAAACTGAACCTAGATGTAAATTCTTCCCCCAAAAGTATTTAAATTATTTATAGAAAAGAATAGCAAAGCAAGCCTGGGTGTATTTCTTGACTTCTTTCTCCTGCACCTTGCAAATGAGGAGTTTTACCTGCGTGGATTTGATCCTTCCAGCAATAACCTTCTGCTGCTTCTCCTAGTTGTAAATGTTTCTCTTATTGGGATTATGGCTCATTCAGAACGTTCTCAAACGAGAACTACACAAGGATAATCTCACATTTGTTGTTGCTCTCAAATCATGTAAACCTCTGTCTTGGCTAGAGTAAATATTGCTGCAGGAGGCCACACTGCTGCAGTCCCCGAAGTGAGACTGCCTGAGTGGGGAAGCTGTGGTGAAGAACACATCAAAAAGGCAAATTCCTGAGTGTTCCTTGTGGGCAAACACCTATCCTGTACACAAGCATAAACATCCTGTTCACTTCAGTGACTAATTGCACTGCAATGCCTGTGTGTAAGTCCTAGAGGAATTCTTTAATAGAAATCACTGCTATTCTCAGAGGTACCACAAGCTGATAAAATCACAGGGTTTACCTTAATTTCAAGACAAAATGCATCTCCCTATGTTGTAGGAATTTCAAATTGTTAATTCACATGCTTAGTTCTAGATTGATTTAGTTAATATTGATTAGGATTGCTGCTCCAAACTGTTAGTTCATCATTTTCTTTCTACATCAAGCTTGTTTTTTTTCTTTCCCCCAGCTGTAAGTGCTGGAGAAAATTCTTCAGCCAGAATTTTATATCGCAAGGATGAAAATCTGATGGTGACTGCAGATCTTTTAGATGTCATCTTTCTTTACAGATCTTCTTTTGTGTTTAATCTCTGGCTTCAGTTTACAAGCATGCTAAAGCTATTTTAAATCTCATAGAAAGGTTAAATAAAATTTCCAAATAACAGGTTCTAAGTTCTCAGCCTTTTTGTAGTAGATGTGCTGAGGGTCGATGACTTATTTCTCTCTGACTGAAATGCTTTCAGCATCTGGCTTTTGCAAACAACAAAGTCCATTCTGAAATTATTGTATTTGGGCTATGACTGAAGCTATGAGGCTGTTATATTTACACTACAGTAGATGTCAAATAACAGTCAAAGCAATTTGGGCATCACGGGAAATAATAGGAGTGATTCTAGTGCTTTCTGTGAAAACCTTCAAATTCCCATTTCATTAAAAATTCCGCTCTGCAGCTGGTAGCAGAGATTACTAGGTTTCACCATCTGTGCAGATTAATGTTTCCTAAAGGAGAACGAATGCAACAGATGAGATGGCTGGCTTTTCAGATAAAACAAAACCCCAAAGTCGAATCTCTTCCCTGACTCTTGCATCTTACACCTGTTTCCTTTTAATCACATGACTGAGTTGTTTAGGACAAACAATTCCAGCTTTCCTTAAAGCTGATTAATTTTAAGATTGCAGATCACCAAGATGTTTGTGGCCTTGTAACTATGAAGAATTAGTAATGGGAAGAGTTAGAATTTATTACAGATTGGTTGAACACCTTCTTTGGAAGGTTTTCTGCTCATAGCCAAGTAAATTGTCTTCACTCAAATGTGCACAGTGATTTAAAGGCGTCGGCGTACGTGCTGCGGGCTGGATTAGCAGATAAGCCAACCCGGGGAAGCTCAGTTGCGTCAAACCCACGCCCCTGTTGTTTTCACTCTCGTCTTTCTTTTCTATTGGCCACAACTAATCTTTCCAGGGGAGCAAGCGTGTGATTCATTTAAATTGCATTTTTAATCAATGCTATGT
The DNA here is from genome assembly GCA_013400115.1 of Rhinopomastus cyanomelas. Classification (NCBI taxonomy): domain Eukaryota; kingdom Metazoa; phylum Chordata; class Aves; order Bucerotiformes; family Rhinopomastidae; genus Rhinopomastus; species Rhinopomastus cyanomelas. The sequence continues at coordinate 675,835 of VXBP01003607.1, read as the reverse complement.
CACTACATACATTACTGTGTTATAATTTTCAAATTACATTAGCTTCACCGCACACCAAACACTGAAATAAATTCTTGGCAGTGATCACTGTATTAGGATGAATCAGTGAAATTAATAGAGTTTCTGGGTTTGCCAGGAAATGGGACTGTTAATTTGATTGTTTCTTGAGGGGGAAAAAAGGTAAACAATAGGCAGTTATAGTGACCTTGAAATATCTACTGTGCTTACCAAGCCAGCTGTCCATCCCTGTCTGGGATTCCTGCTGTACAGGCATGTCTTCCCCAGAATGAGAGACGTTTGGCTTTGTTCTTTACCGTGCTGTCCCAGAGACACATACTGGTACCTGAGACAACACAACTCATGGGATAGTGGGGTCAGCAGTCTCCTATAGAGGTAGCAGTGCAGAAGAACAGGGATGGGGGGCTGCCTTGTACAGAGGCAGGTGTCACTAAAGCCTCTTGGTGACTGTGGAGTTCCATGTTTGTTCTTAAAAACGACACTCACCCATGCGTAAGGAACAGCAGTAGCACAGGGTATTACCATCCATATGGATTAAACATTAAAAAACCCCAACACCCCAGAAACCAATTACTAATACAAACATGAAAGTGGATAATTAAACTCACTGGCAACATTGGTCCTTGCTCTCCTTTGCATTTTCCTTTTATTGAAACCCAGCTGTTCTTTGGCTGTTGCCAGGGGTAACCAGCAGTGACATTCAAGGTCAGAGATGAAAAGGGAGTGTTTTTCCCATTAATATTTTCCACTTTCTCAGAAACTTCTGTCTTAGACTGAATTCCTTTAAAACAACAGAGATTGGTCCATATAGCACTTGGGGTTTGGGGGCTTTTTGTTTTATTTCCATTCCCTTCAGTTGTTTCCTCTGACCTTTACTGTTCTTCCCCATTATTTGTAATGAGCGATATCCCCAACAGCTCATCATTCAAGGAATGTCTCTCAGAAGTGTATTACAGTGTCACCAAAGCTGCTCTGTCCTCTTTTAAGGCACACTGGTGACACCATAGGAGTGTACTTGTAAGGCTTCCTAGAGCCACCACAGCATCACAGGTGATGTGGTACCAGCAACACTTGTCCTGTTTGAGGATGTTCTACTTGGGCAGCAGCAATTCTGTTCATTTGGGTATTTTGCATGTTAAGATTTTCTTTTCCCATTTCTGTGTCACTGGTGATTCATTTTTATAGAGTTTTCTGCCAGGCAAATAGCTTCTAGAGTTCATTAAAGCACTTTCAGAGGAATAAAGTTTGAGTTTCATGGGAAGACAGGGAAAAAATCCGTTCTTTTAAATGGGAATTTTGTGGTGATTCATCATACAGTTCCACTTTTTATGATTTTCAAGTGGTTACAAATATGCTGTATGCTCTAAATTGGGAGGGTTTACTATGCTTTTTATTTAACCTGTATTTGTCTATTGCTCATTTTATGCAAATAAGCTCCCTGATTGTGAACTAGAGAGAAATGAGTATTTTCAAACACGTCTGATATCGACTGTGAGCGCTCCATGATTATTTATTATTCCATCAGCTTTCCAAACCAGTATTTTTCTCTAAAAAGAAGCTGCTTAAGAGATGAATAGCTGGCAATGGAAGAAGGAAATTATGACTTTGATGAGATGAACACAACTCCTTTTGATGCAAGAGGGAGTTTCGCTTGTTTATGCAATGTGCAATTTGGAAAAGGGCGTTTTACAAATAGTTTGACCCAGGTTTTCCCATACAGTATCTGAAAAATGGAGAGAAGAAACACAGAGTCGGTATTCAGTACCTCCCCTGACCTCAGAGCACAACATTCAAGGTGTTTTGCAGCCAGCAATGTGAAGGTGAAAAGAGACCTGCCTGCTTACCTGAGAGGTAATTCTCACTCCCAGACTCCACACAGCTTTGTCAGAGCTGCTTTGTTGTCATCTAGAAGCGCTAGAAGTGGTTTAGGCTGGATTATGGGAAGTGCAAATGGCAGCACTTACCTATTTTACAAGCAGATTATGATGATTAAGTATTAATTGCTTGCAGTGTAGGTGGTTAGATTTTAAAACTCACCAGAGGGCTTTACAGCCTTCCCATGAAGCCTCCTCGATGGATAAATTTCAGACCCCATCTTAGCAGAACAATTGTCACTGCCAAAATGTTGCCAAACGCTGGTGTGACAGCTGCCATCGCGGGCGGCGTGCCTGGCTCCAAGCTGAGGACTTGAACTAAAAGAGACGTAGCTGTAGGGTTTATCCACGCTGAAATGTCTCTGCACCGGAGTGTGTCAGCAGAGGGATGAAACCTGCAGCACAAATGGAGCAGTAGGTAAGAAGGGGTTTATACACCCAGCCCAGCATCCCACAGCTAGAGTTTGAACTGGCCAGGACTGTCGCACTTTACAGAAAACACTGACATTAGTTTATTTTTCAACATGCATGTTCACAGCCCTCCTGAGGCACAGGGGACCCAGAGGTGCCTGTGAAGCCTACAGACAAGGCTTTGAGAGGATGCAGGGGAATTTTCTGAAGCCCAGAGCAGCTTTATGGACCGTTACAGAAATTCCGAGTGTAGAGCTTAATTGGAGAAGTGTTTGTGTTCCACTGTGAGAGTCAAGGCTGCTCTTCTCCTTTGTTTTGTCTTCCCTCCTTTCTTCCCTTCACAGTCTAAATACCTGCAGTGGATTTTGAGTTAATTTGCATCCTGCAGAAAGTAAATGGCAGATGCTATTCCCTCCGTTACTGCGGTAGAACTGGCTGTTGGAAGTTTTGCAAGGAAATCTTGTCACTCCTTACTCCATCAGAGGAGAGACGTTATTACTCGCAGCTACGGTTATGGCGCATTGTCTGTAAGGCAGCTTCTCCCTGACGGGCCTCATTTCTACTCCCACCTGGACAAGGTGGACGTTTGCATCTGTCAGAATGACTTGTTTCATGCTAGGGAAAATAATTAATTGAACAATGGAGAAGAGACTCGATGCTTTGAATCTGCATGTGTGCTGCATCTTCCTGCAAGCCTTTCTTCCTGCAGGAGATTGGGCCCTGTGTTTGGAAAAAGACCGATAAATACCCCTTTTTAAACATCTCTGATTCCAGAGCAGTGAAGGTTTCTGAAACGTAAGCACTCCTGAACATAGCGATTGGTTTATGTGTCTGGAAAATAAAAGGCACTACCTGCTTTTAATGGTGAGGGTAGCAATTCCTGCATGCTCTTGAAATTTCTGGAAGATACAAGCATACTCTATTTTGTTTTGTTTATGGCTCCCACACACACACTTGGCATCGCTGGTAATGTATCTTAGGAGAACTACTCCCCTGGGTAGATTTTAATATAAACTCAATTAACTCCAGCATATTTTGCTTTGCAGAAGATTAATAGACATACGTAGGGCCCAAATCACTCTTTTATTTCTTATACAGATTATTGCATTTATTTCATGGCATTTTTCATGTGAATAATGAAATACCAGGAGATGACCCAGAAACATCTTACAGCTAGCTGTGAGTACAATTCAATCAAACGCTGTGCTCAGTATTACAGATTACCAGTAGAACTGAAATTTTCCTGCAATATATCCACAGATAATTTGACACAAATGAATCATCTTTGCTGAGTTGTGAAACAGGAGGTTTCCACATTTTTAACTGGATCAAAAAATCAATAGTTCTGCTGTCAAGAGAGTGTAAATATTTCAAAAGATACTGTGGGATGTTTCTGGTCACTACCTCATTAGAAATGAAAAGAGGGCTGACCACACTTCAAGTTCATGAGCTGGAACCATTTCCCATCTCTCAAATTCAGAGGAAAGCTGTTCAAAATACAGGCTGTACGTGACTAATTAAAAAAATAATAAAAGCCCGTAAGATGAGTTAAGCCTATTTGAAATCCCTCAAGTGTAGACATTTACTGATGTAAATCCAGGGGTATGTAGCTACAGCTTTCCTCTGACACTGTGAGTTTGCGTTGCTCATTGAATTAATACAATGCTAAAACAATTCCCAGTGCAGATTTGTTTAGAAGTGCCTGGGCTAACCACATCACAGCGCTGAGCTGACAGGCTTCAGCTCTGTTGAACGGTCGCAAACCAAACCTATTTTCTCACAGCTGTCCTCAATGCCAGAAATCTGTGGTTTTCAGAGTATTCCCATAAGGACCTGTTCCACTTCTCTGCTCATCCTACCACTGACTGGATTGTTTTATGTACAGCTTCTTTTTGGTAGACAATCAGCTAATCAGAGATAGCCACAGACATATCTTGCTGAAACCATGGGCATTTCTAGAGCAGCATCTGCTGTCCTTTTTATACTCATCCATAATAAATCCTTTTAAAATTGGTGAACCTCACACACATGCCCACAGTTCCACTTTATCCCACTTACAAACAGCCTTGCTGTTACTGTGGTCTCCTAACACGACAGATCTGGAGGTTTCTCTGTTAAATAGGGTGAAAGCTATGTCAGTAGTAAACATGTTGGTCAAGAAGGGACACAATCCAGACTACAGAAAGTGGAACCATAAAAGAAGGGGAAGAATGTCGAAGGGGTGTTTGTCTCACAAGAGAAAGTTATCAAGAAACACAGCGAGCAGAAACAGTGCAGGGAAATGCAAACAGGGAAGACACAATGGGTTTTCAGAGCATTGCAGAGAAAGCTATTTGAACTGGCCACACAAGCTGACAAAAGAATGAGTGCCTGATGGAAGTGATCTGCTGCTTGTGTGGAGAACTGTGCTCCGAGCATTTGCATTTGTCTCTCCAGGAGGAAGCTTGGCTAGCAGGGTAGTCTTTTATAGCTCTTTTACATCCCTGTGTGGCCTCACCTGCACTCATGAGAGGTGCTCCAGCCTCTGCAAAGGCTGTCATTATGTAACACACAACCACGTCAGTGCTTCAAGGATAGACCCTATGCCAAGAGAGGTGAAATGTAAAAACAATCACAGCAGAGGCTGTTTCTGCTGTCTTTGTCTTGGATCAAGGTTAAAGACTCAATACAAATCTGTACACAGCAAGTGATTCCCTAATCAATAATTGGGTTTTTAGAATTATGGCCTTGAAAGCAGGAAAATACAAAGGAGGTCTGGTGAAAAACAGAAGGAAAAATGTGGAAAAGCAGCAGGGGAAAGATAGATTTGGGAAAAAGGGAATGTTATCCACCCTTTACCCATCATTCAAGAGTCGCTGTGTGAAGAAACATCAAGCTCAAGGGAAAACCCATCTGTGGAACCATTGTCTTATTTTTCCTTCGTTTCATACACTTTCAGTGAAGGTTACAGACCCAAGCACCAACAGTTTGTGAGTATCTCCTCGCCTTTTGAGAACCGGAAGAAGTTGGTGTATAATGATGATCAACCACCTAAGGGGAATATAACCTCCTACTGCCCAAACAGACCACCACAAGTACTAGGAAGTTAGCGCCTATAGCCCATTTTTAGACCTTGTATCTGGTCCTCAGTTCCTGTGTCCACAGAGGAAACTGGCAGGTCTCATACCTGACAGTTAACGCAATACGAAGGAGTCTAGTGCTAAGAGCACATTCAAGATCCAGTTTACTACCAGTGTCTTCTCAAACACTTCTTCAGACATCTTGCCACAGCAGCTGAGCCCATCATAATCAGCTAGACAAACTGTCCTGATAGAAGGATCCCTTCTTACCTGCATTTTTACTTCCTTATAATCCAAGCAAGCCAGTACAGTGTCTCATGTTTATATGGAGAAAGGGAGACAGCACTGTAATAATTCAAAAGCCAAGGGCATGCCACTGAGGCACTGGTGACAAATGACTGCCTTCTTGAGCAGATTTGTCCTGACAGCCCTGCACAGAAATCAAGAAAAGTAAATCCATGGCGTTACACCCTACACTGGCACCACACTGCAAAAAAGTGATCCTTTTCTTGTTGGTTCCTCCACCATTTGGAAGAGGAAGTTGTCATCTATGCAATCCAAGAATAACCTGGATTGCTGGTGCCTTGCTGTGTTGTCCCTCCAGCAGATGTCAGGGTGGTTGAAATCCCCCATGAGGACCAGGGCCTGTGACCTGGAAGCCGCTTCTATTTGCCTGTGAAGGGCCTCATCTCCTTGCTTCTGCTGGTCTGTAGCAGACCTCTACAGTAACATCACCCTCCCTTGTCTTCCCTTTAATTATAACCCACACACTCTCAACCAGCTCATCATCCTTCCCCAGGTGGAGCTACACTGATTCCAGCTGGTCACTGATATAGAGGGCAAAGCCTCCTCCTCTCCTTCCCTGACTGTCCTTCCTAAAGAGCTTGTACCCATCTATCCCTACATTCCAGTCGTTTCAGTAATAGCCACTATGTCATGGCATCCCAGCAGCACAGTGGCCCTTAATTCATCCTGTTTGTTGCCCAGGCTCTGTGCATTTGCATAGAGGCACTTCAGCTGGGCTGGCCCTGTCCTCCTCTTGTGCCAATTGCCCTTGATTTCCACAGACTGTCCTGGTGCAAGTAAAAGTTTGGCACTACAACATTTCACAGGAAATTCTGGAAAACCTTAGAAAGATGAAACAGCAGCTGCCCGGTCTGGAGGGGAACTAATGAGCTCAGGCCATGGCTGCATCACCTTTAGGTTTGCTCTGCTTTCCACAAACAGACATCAGCTGAATATTCTTGTTTCTGTCCACTTGAAGAACAAGTATTTCTTGCATGAAGAGGCAAATTAACTGGAATTCTACACATAAAATATCAGCAGTCTGATTCATCCAGTGGCCTGCTATGCAAAATATTTTATCTCAGTGGATCTGGATGTATGTTGCCAGTGAACTCTCATTCCCTTGTAGCCCTTCCAGTTTCATCTCAACTTGTATCAGACTCTTTGTAATAAATTCTTTAAATATCCAGCCAGGTGTTTACAGAGAAAGTCTGCATTTCTAATACCTGGTTTGAAAAGCTACACATACTGACCTAGGTGTTTTGCCCACAGCATCATTTATATGTATTTTCTTTATCACTACTTCCTCAGAAAGCCAGTGTGTTCTTATCAAGGTTATTTTTTGGTGTATATTTATACTGGGGTGCTCTCCTATGCATTCGTGTTGGGATAGCATCTGTATATATATTCTCAGGGCATCCAGAAAGAAACCTCATGATAAAAGAGTTGAACTTAATCATGATCTCTGTTTTTGCAGGGCTGTCAAGTCACGACAGCTTCATTAACAGTGTTCTGCTGTCAGAGTCTGGGCAAATAAATGTCCAAGGATATGGGAGCAGAGCTGAGTGCCAAGAGCACTAGAGGGTCAGATGCCATCTCAGTGCATCCAGTAAGGACATTTAGATTTTTCCAACTTTTTATTTCTAGAAATAAAAGTACAATTTTCAATTATGTGGCCTTTGTCCCCTGTTCCTTGTGCTCGTCTGCACGCTGTCTGCATTCCCAGTCCTTCCAGCAGTCTCCAGCACCAGGCTGAGAAATGCATTTCCAGAGCGAGCGGAGATGGCAGCAGCTAGAGGAAGGATTGTAACAGTTGTTTAAAAAAAAAGGATAATGGAAGCAGCCTCTTTGGGAAATAGCTTTACATATTTCATAGCACCTGGCTCAACAGCAGTGAAGCCCAATCTATGTTAGCAGTCCCCAGATGCAACAAAAACACAAACAGTGAGCAGCTGCTTTGTGGAGACCACAAACACATCATCAGAAATGTACAGAAAGGTTTCAGGGTTGTGTAATGGGTGTTTACACAAGTCCAGCACTGTTTGGGCAGTTTTTGCAAATCCTCCTGCCGTCCAGTTTGCTGTGCTGCTTCTTGTCCTAATTTGATTCTCATAACTTCTTTTAAGACAAAGCTAAAGAACAACCCAGAAATTGCAGCCTGATATTGTGGGAGGGTTCTCACTTCGAAACATCCCAAACATGTGTGGGGAAGGCTGAATGAAATCTAAGGGTCACATTGTGTCTTTTGGATTCATGGCTGAAAGAGAGAAACACATGACAAACAGGCACCCGAAACTGTTTTCACATCATGCTTTCCAATTCCCTGTCACAGATGATGAACAGAGGGCCTGTCCTTCAGTCTCCTTTGAACCTGAAGCTTTGTGAGTCTTTGGGGTTTTTATAGGAAGATCTTCTAAGATACTGCTCTTGGATCTGTCTCAGGAATTCCCAAACTGGGGTAATCTGCCTTCTTACAAAGGTTAAAACAGAGCCAAACATATCTCAGCTCTGCCTGCACCTTCTGCTTCATCCTGCATCTTTGAAGCAAATTAGTTGAGATAGCAGAACAGAAAACCAGCAAGCAGTAACTTCCCCGGATAAAGCACCGTTGTCTCCAGGTTGCACCTGCTCCATTGAGTTGTAAAATTCAAGCATCAAAGCAATAATACAGTTTATTGCCCTGGAGAGTGCTGATGCCTGATGCCAGCGATTTTCTTTGGGGGCAGAATGGGAAAGAGAAGAAGCTGCATCACTAGGAGAATGTGCAGGCTGGGAGGGGACCCTGCTTGGGGCACCGGCTCCACTGGCTGGCATCCAAACCTGGCAATAAAGTTTTACAATGGAGAACAATTGCAGTGTTGAGGAGATTCAGTAGGAAATAAACTGCTGATGAAGCATCCGGGTTAGGAGTTTGGAAAGAGAGTGACAGTCTTTTGTCTGCATCAGTCTGTAGATTTTTCTCATTCAGGCTTTACCATGAATTAGGAATTGGTTCCAAATCAAATTCGAATCAAACAGACTGAAGCCTAAAGGGGTTAAAATCTAACTTTGTCTGGTTTAATAAGTAAAAAGCGTAGCTCATCTTCACTGACATTTTCCTTGGCTTTTAGTTTAACAAGAAGGAGATTTTCACTGGACTTTAACTCAGTTGTCATTTCTTTATAGTATGGCTGAGTAAAGAAGGCTTGAAACATGCACTGAAACCACATTAAACTTTAATAAATAAAGTGCTAGAGAACCACAGGTTTAGTGTGAAGCTAAAAATGCTAGGTCTGAAAAGAGGAGACCAGATTTCCATTTTTATTTACTGTTATAAACACTGGCATTAATAATTGATCTGGGATCCTATTAAGGAACACTTTGTTGTTCAAGGAAAGGATAAAAATGGGAGAGATGTACGAAGGGTCAGCAAGACAAATGTGCCACCATGTAGGCTTGGTTAGTCACCAGCAAAACCGGCTCGTGTAAACGTATTGCTCTTAATGCAGAACGGCTGGAAAACATATTAGTTCGCAAAAGAATCTTTGCAGCTCTTTGTTCATTTTTAATGCCTGACTCTATACCTGTCCACTAGATAGCTTGCCAGTGGAATGAATAATTGCTAACATTCCACTTTCGTTTGTATTTCCTTATAGTCCAACACACTCTGCACCAGCAAGATGAGATTCAAACACCAGTAATACATTAAACCAGCTGCCACAGTGCTGTTATTGTTTCTGTGCCTCTGTTGACACTAGATGGATGGCACGAGATAAGGAAAAATGCCCACGGTAAAAGCCATGGCGGGGGGATTTAAAACTTTCTGAGCAGCAGAGTTTGATTTAAGTGCTGATTCAGGCTGAAGTCAAATTCAATGTTACTTGTCTGCTCTGAGCCATCTCAATAACTCCAGGCGCTGCTGCTTGGTTGACTTTGTTTCTGTGATGTTCACCCACAGCTCTGAAAGAGAAATCAGAGTCCAATTTTGCCCTAGAAGTACATTGTGCGAAAACTTTCCTGCTACCCATGGGCAGAGTTACAGAGGCAGGATGGCAGATCCTGTGCCTGTTGATACATCCTTACTCAGAGGAGTGATAGAGAACAGGTTATCTTGCCTCAGGTAACCATCCCAAGGCACTGAAATGCCTTTCCTTTTGTGACAGACAACTTGAGTATCTCCTTAGAGAATTTTGCAGGTTGTTAATTATAAAAAGGCAGTAAAACTGTAAAAGGAAAGACTAAGCTGTGATCCTGGACTACCCTGCTGAGCCATTAAGTACCACAGAATCAGAGTTATGGGAAGAAATTAATAGGAAATTGAAGCTGAATATCAGGAAAACCTTTCCAACAGTGAGAGCTACTAGACTATGAAGGAGTCTCTCGTGCGAAACAGTAGATGCTTTTCTTGCTTGAGATTCTCAAAACTGAGATACACAAAGTGTTGTTCTACCAGGAACAATTCTGTAAAGTAAAGTAAATGTTGGAGGTCATCTAGGGCACAGTGATCATGAGTTGATTGAGTTTTCAATCCTTGGAAAAACAAGCATAGGGTCTAGTGAAACTGTTACCTTAGACTTCCGATGGGCGAACTTTGGCCTGTTCAGGAGATTGATTGACAAAGTCCCTTGTAGGCTGCCCTAAAAGATATATGAGTCCAGGAAGGTTTGACATACTTCAAGAGTCTTAAGTATACAGGAGCCAGCAGTGACCATGAGATGAAAGATGAGTAGGTGGGGAAGGAGACCTGCTTGGCTAAGTACGGATCTTTGGCTGCACCCCAAGAACAAAAGAAGAGTCTATGACATCTGGAAGAGGGGGCAGCCCTCTCATGAAGACTTTAAGCGTGTAGTCAAACTCTGCAGAAAGAAAATCAGGAGGGTCAAAGAGTACCTAGAGCTCAGCTTAGCTACACCTAAGTTGAGGATAATTTTTAAAGCTTCTATAAATACAGCAATAACAAAAGGAGGACCAGGGAAAATCTCCATCCTGTTTTGGATCCAGAGGGAAACCTAGTAACAAATGTCGTGGAAAAGGCTGAGGTGCTCAGTGCCTACTTTGCCTCAGTCTTTAGCAGTGGACAGAGAGGGAGAGCAGAATGAGGCCAACACAAATGGAAAGGAAGCGGTCAGCAACCTGCTGCACCACTTAGACATAAACAAGTCTATGGGGATGGATGGGTTGCACCCAAGGGTGCTGAGAAAGTTGGCCAATGAGCTCGCCAAGACGCTTTCTGTTATTCACTCAAAATCCTGGCTAGCTGGGGAGGCACCAATGCACTGGAAGGTGGCAAATGTAACACACATCTACAAGAAGGGCAGAAAGCAGGATCCAGGAAACTAAAGACCTGTCAGTCTGACCTCGGTGCCAGGGAAGGTCATGGAACACATCATCTCAAGTACCGTCACACTTCACATACAGGGCAACCAGGGCATCAGGCCCAGTCAACATGGGTTTATTAAAGGCAGGTGCTGCCTGACAAACCTGATCTCCTTCTCTGACCCAGCTATTGAACGAGCGGAAGGCTGTGGATATTGTTTACCTGGACTTTCTAAAGCCATTGACGCAGTTCCCCATGGAATTCAACTTGATAAGCTGACTGCTCGTGGCTTGGACGAGCACACAGTCTGCTGGATAAAACACTGGTCGAACGGCCGGGCACAAAGACTGGTGGTTAATGGAGTTAAATCCAGCTGGCAGCCTGTCACCAGTGGTGGGTCTGCCTCAGGGCTCCGTGTTGGGACCATCTCTGTTCAACATCGTTATTGATGATCTCGATAAGGACAGAGTGGATCATTAGTGAGTTTGCAGATGACACCAACTTAGGTGGGAGTGTTCATGTGCCAGAAGGTAGAAAGGCTCCTCGGAGAGACTTGGATAGATGGGAGCAATGGGCCAATGTTAATGGCAGGAGCTTCAGTAAGGCCAAGTGCCAGGTCCTGCACTTGGGCCACAACAACCCCCTGCAATGCTTCAGGCTTGGGGAGGTGTGGCTGGAGAGCCTTCTGGCAGAGAGGGACCTGGGGGATTCTAACTGACAGGAAGCTGAGCCCCCTGTATTCAGCACTGGTGAGGCCACATCATGAGTATTGTGTCCAGTTTTGAGCACCTCAATACAAGAGAGATGTGGAGGTGCTGGAGCAGATGCAGAGGAGGGCAACTAAGCTGGTGAAGGGCCTGGAGGAAATCTCATGAGGAAAGACTGAGAGAGCTGGGGCTCTTTAGTTTGAAGAAGAGGAGGTTGAAAGGAGACCTCATCACTCTCTGCAACTATATGAAAGAACGTTGTGGAGAGGTTGGTGCTGGTCTCTTCTCACAAGCAATTAGTGATAGAACAAGAGAGAATGGGTTTAAGTCACAACAGGGTAGGTTTAGACTTGATATTAGGAAGACGGTTTTCACAGAAAAGGTGGTCAAGCACTTGAATGGGTTTCCTAGGGATGTGGTTGAGTTGCCATCCCTAGATATGTTTAAAAATCGTTTGGATGAGGTGTTGAGGGATCTAGTTTAGGGGTGAACTTGTAAGGTAGGGTGGATGGTTGGACTCACTGACCCCAGGGGTCTTTTCCAACCAGAGTGATTCTGTGACTCTGCGATCCTGAAGCAGCTTTGCAAGCTGGTCTGTTTTCCTGAGGTACCCAAAGTACTCAGAGAGAATATGAAAGTGATGATGGCCCTGATGAGAAGCCCCCGTTCCTTTGCTTGCCTTGCCAGTGATGCCTCTGACATTGCTGTTACACAAGGTTAAAAATACTCAGTTTAGGTACTCAGTTGCTCCCTCACTGTACCAGTCAGTGTTTGCTGCAGGAGCCTTCATGCTGGTAGCATCAGGAGCAGAATCCATTCCTTCTGTAACAAATGTATCTGAACTCTATTTATTTGTTGTTCCCAGGAACAGAGGTCTTCTAACATTAATCTTGAAAGTTTAAACCTCAAGTGTTTAAGTGGGCTCCACAGCATTTTTCAGAGCAATATTGGGGTTTATTAATGACATTCCAAAGCCAGTTTATAACCATCAATATGCATTTCTTTCAAGTCTGGTTTGTGCAGCTCTAGCCTAGAGAGCACAGGATGTGACAGTTTCTATTTGGTTTTATTTTTATTGCTGAATACAAATGTAGAGTTTGTCTGTGAATATTACTGCTGCCCTGCAGCTCTGCTAGTTTTTTATGCGCTGTCTTTCTAATGATTATGTGTAGTTTTTCTTCTAAATGCCTTTTCTGCTGTTTACTGGAGTTGTGAAGTGTTCGCCGACTTCATGAGATGTGACCAATGCGTAAGGACAAAAGGGGAATTGATTATTTAAATTGTATGGAAAAATATGCACACTGTCAAAACAAAGAGGAGCGTAGGATTGTGTTTTCACTCACACTCATACAAGTCAGGAGTAACTGCACTGAAACTAGAGGACTGATAACACTGCAATGCCAGTTTAAATATCAGTAAAATCGGGTCTACGATTCAATAGACAGAAATACTGTAGTTTTAAAAATCACGTTTTATTGTGAAAACTCTTTCCCTTTTCTTTACCTTGCTGTGAGCAAAGCCAGAAGTAATTAAAACTGGCATAAAATAATTGACAAACCCCAGTGACGTTTTTCATTTAACATCACTTCTTACAATCCGCTTCTCTCATTTTATGGGATTTTTATTCTTTGCAGCAGTTACAGCATTTTACTGTTGCTGCTTTATTAGTCATCATTGTGAATATGAAACTCCACAAACTGGCAGGGATCTCAGGAAATGTTTTCATATCAAAGCTGGTTCTAAACTTTTCTTATGAAGCTCTATATTTCAAGCTGTTTGAAGCGTAGGAAGGTTCAGATTGTCTTGGGTCACACAGCATAAACTGAGCAACACTGTTCAAAGTACTCTAGATTTATACTGGTGCAGCTGAGTTAATGATCTGATTCCTCCAGTGGAATTCATCTCCTGTAACCGAAACCATTGAGTCTCACTTAGGCTACTCCAGTGCAGAGAGATGGGCGTTTCCAGACGCAATTCACCCTACTCATAAAAGATAGGTGAGCAAATCACACTCTGTGGGCACCCATCAGTACAAGATAATGAGGTATTTATAGCAAAACTGAGGCAAGCTGACTCTGGGCCCTAACATCTCAATAAACTGATGAAAACCAAATGAGAGAGACTGTCTTGTCAGAAAAAAGAAAATCTTTTAGCCTTTATTTGGCTGATATTTAGATAACTGCATTTAGACTGTGTATGAGATAACTGCTGTGACTGGCTACCTTTGGTGTCCCAGCTTCCCGCTGCTGGACCAGACACCCCCCCAGTGCTGCTCAGTGCAGCATCAGCACAACCCAGAAGGGTTATTTGTGCTGAAGAGACTCTCTGAGCTGCACACGTGTGCCAGTAGGTGCTGGTGTTACTGTGCAGCCTGGTTTTAAATCCTGACATAGAAATAACTCTGAAATATTACGTAACTGGGAAAAAGGACTTACGTTGGTTTAGTTTGTTTTTTAAAATGATCCACGCTTTGTTTATTAATAATTTGCTATTGTTGCTCATGTACAGTGCAGCTTTTAAGAAGGCGGACTATTTATGTTTTCTTACAGTTATCTCATGAAGAAAAGATAGCATTGGGGCTCATCTGATATTATACTTCTGTAGTTTAAAAGATTTTCCAATTTTATCTATTTATAAAATTACTTGAAGCTGAGGATTAAAGAGAAAGGTTTAAAGCAGAAAAGCTGATTTAAGACTGAAGATCTTTCTTAGCAGCATCCATTTAAAGTTAATCTTTGATCATCTGTGAAGCTGATTACCTAACATATAAAACCTATAAAAATTATCCTGTCTTTTATTATGCAATGCAAATATTGTATTCTTTCAAATTCAGTTGATCGTGAATAATATTCAGAAAATCTGTTAGCTAGCCAGTGGTCGTTAATGTTATGGAGCGATACAAACAGACCATCGTGATGGCAGAAGCGGACAGCTTTGTCATTGTCACTCGCAGCAGTGAAATGGAATCGCAGGATCACAGACAGGGCTTGTAAGGCAGAGATATTGTCCTCCCAAGACAGTGAAGGGCTTAATATTTAAACATACTTGACAGAGAACATACAAGAAGTCCATGATATACTGGTACAATCTATCTATTGATTTCACATGCTCTTCTGCCTGGGTATTAACTACTCCAGATACTCCTCCGTGCATCATTCCCATAGTAAAAATAAAGAAGTATGTTCAGCTTGCCAGATTTTCTTGTGAGGTCTCCCAAATATCTGCTTCTCGTGTTCACTTCGGTAACAGTGCGATGCCATCTCATTCAGTTCTCCTAGTCCAGCTATCAATAACAGTACCAACACTTTTATGTCTCCTCTTGCCAGAAATTAAGGCCAGGCTTAGCTAGTTTTATATTTAGGCAAGCCTGGGGTACCCATTTTAAGAAAAAAAATAATAATCTATTTTCAACATCTAATTTGGAGAAAAAGGCCTAAGCGTAGGATATTGCTGGGTAGAACGTGTCACTGGCACACCAGTGATGCCATTTGCAAAGTGCTTTCACATTGTCTGCAGTTGCAGCTGTTACGATGATTCTAGATAAAATCACGTTGCTCATTAAATGTGTCTTCTCCAGGCAGAAATCTGTCCTGTCGAGCCTCTTTTCTGAACTCAGACAAAATTAAAGAGGTTGCACTTGTGCAAAAATCCAGCCAAGGGAATCTAACTGAAGACACGGGGGAGGGAGGGATGGTTCCTAGGCAGTACTTTCTGTTTTAAGAAGTTAATTTTTCCTATCAGTAGGTCACTTTTGCCACTTGTTCATGCTTGACCTTTGAATCTTTATTATTTTAGGAGGCTCGGTGTCAGTGGTCATTACATTCAATTCCATGGGGTTTGTAAGTCTCACTTTGTCAGGAAAAAATTGCTGCTCAATACAGAAAGTTCCTGGCACATCAAGAATGATGACAAAAACACAAATCGTCTTTCCTAAAGGACTTGGACTGTGTTTTAAAAAGAATTTGTGTTTTAAACAGCCCAAATAATACTGTTTGCTCACTTAGAGACATCAAATCTAATTTATAGTAATTAAAGCGCTTTAACCTGATTAAAAATGATCTCCATCATCCTATATTTAATACCTAGCAGCTTTGCTGCTGAGACAGTATTGGTTTACGCTGAGAGGGGATTGCTCCGTCAGATAGGCAAATTCAGCAGCAAATAAAACAGGGAATTGGAGAAGTTAAAAGTGAAAAAGGGTTGGTAATTTTAGAAGTGGTTATTTAATTTCCTCTGTGTGTATCTGGCCAGTAATCACAGTTTCATGGGAGGCAGAGAAGGAAGGGTGTCCTTTAGAAATTACTTGAAGTACTGGAAGGTTTTCCCTCTGAGGTGACAGCTCAAGAAATATTTGTGTGTAACATGTAATTGGAACCAAATACTGGAGACTCAGAAACCTCCATCCTGTCCTGGTGCAGCTATTTTATGCAGACCTGTAACTGGAGTAGTGACAACTTTTTCAAAGTGGGTTAATCTCCGAACCCCAGAATTTTCAACATGTTGTAGCCTGTTATTGCTGGTTTAACACCTCTTATTTTTGGTACTGGAACAAACAAGTGGAGGATGTGCAATATGGCCCTAGATTACTACTTCTTTAGACACAAATGGTGCTGTGGGATCCCTCTGGAAGAAGCATAGAGACATCAGTGAGTTAGTACCTTGTCTTGGGTGTGGGCCATGTGTTTTCATCTACTATCACAAAAAGTTTTACACTCCTTTTAGAAAGAGAAGGGCTGTTCATGTTTGTCCTTTCAATAAGGGAAAGTACCCTTGAACCTTGCACAATCACATTCAAACTTTCAGTATTCCTTTTGGGATGCAGAAGTTTGGTGTTTTTCTCCTGAACACTAATAGGAGTTGTTAGTGCAGAATCACTACTACACTCCACCCCACATTGTTCTTTCTAAATCCTATGGATTGCAGTTAACTTACGAAAGCAGAGACATCACATTCTGAGTAGTATTCAGTCTGCCCTCTAATGAAATTGTCATAAAATCTTCTTGGAAGAGAGACAGCAAATAGGTTGAAGATCTTTTTATCATCTACACTTATCTGCTAACTGCAAGTCTTGGTTCTTGTTTCAAAGGGATGTAAATTATGCATTTGGAGTGAATTGGGAGTTCATTAGTTAAGAAACGATATGTCACTTCCCAGAGTCACAGATCCTACCTAATGCAGAATGTATAAAGGAATGTATAACCTATTTTTCTTAGATTTCCGCTTGCAGTGAGTAAAATAAGAAAGTGCAGTGTACCATTATACCTTACAAACTTGAACTACATTATATATGGATCATTCTCATGCATCATATGCTACTTTTTAAAGGGAAAATATGCATTAAAAAGATTTGTTCAATCTCGGGTCTGCCTTCCAGCATCAAAGATCAATGTGCAGTCTGATTAAGTTGTGCTCTATAGATTTCTGCAGTCAAGTTCATCAAAGAACCCATTTCTCTTCTTCTAATGACGCTTGAACCTGAAGTTCTTCTCTGAAGTACTTTAATTTTCACTTGGTCATTACAAGAAGACAGTGACTTAATGAACTGCAAATAGGAGAAGAAAGTAACTTAAATCATTTTTGCATCCTTTTTTGTGGTATTAGCACAACTCTTCTTTCATCATTTTAATGCCTCCAGTGATTTTCTGCACATATGATGGTAAAAATTAAATTATACTGCAATTTTTGCAATTCAGTGTACCAATAAAAATATTAAATCATAAGAATAATCAAGATAAATTAATGTCAGGAAAATGTAATATTATTTTACATCATGCCACAGTAACTGATAGAGGGAGTTCCCTGCTGATATAAAAGTCACTAGACATTTATCATCAATAATCAGTAACAAATTTGTAAACTACTCTTCTGTGAAGACCTTCACCAAGGCACTTATCTGAAAAATATAAGCCACTGGTTTGTTGCCTTAGTGCTTCTGTCTGGAGCTATTATTCAGACTCAAAAGCGAGGTAGTAATTCAAGATGTTTTTCTGGCCTCGTGTCTCTGGTGTCCCGCTGTGAGTGGTTTTGTATAACCTTAAAAATCATGTTGCCATTATATTTTTCTAAAATAGAAGCCTAAATCAGTCATGAAAAGGAATACACCTCAGGATGTAAAAACAAAATGAAAGCATGAGTCACATCAAAAGGTAGTAAAAAGCAGACTGAAAGGACAGAAATAATTGCTGGTGTAGTTTTTCTCAGTTTAGTGCACTTACACCGCTCTCAGATACGTTCCACTGTCTGTGCAGCTTGGAGCACCAGCAAGGGAAGAGCTGCAGGCAAGAGTCCGCTGTGCTTACCGGAGCCAGACATGAGCAGTAAAAAACAGAAGCAGGGAGCTGGCTGGTTCTAGAAGCCCATCAGCCCTAGCTGATGGTATTTTTGAGAAAGAATCTTTGTTTCAGTGTCAGTAGAACATTTCTCAAAATTTTACACTTCATCCTGGTGAAAGCAGGAGAAAGCTTGCAACCGCAGCACGGGCCATTTGGAGATTTAGTGCTGGCTGGAGATTTCCCAGTTGCTTGGTGCTTACATCAAGAGTGAAGCAAGGAATTGCTCCTCAGGTGCTCAGGAACAGCTGGATAGAGCAGGGGGGGAGTGCAGAGCAGTCCCAGCACATCAGCCAGGATTTTATATTTACTATAAAAAGTACTGCACATACTGAAGGAGAGTAAAAAAAACCAAACCCTTAAACATCTGAGAAGAGGAAAGGAGACCCATGTATACAAAATACATCAAGCAGCTATTTGCAGCAGCTAACGGGACAGAGGTGGCTGCAGGCAGCACAGAGCATTGCTTGGGTGGTTGGAAACATGACATTTTCCCTGCCCTTTTGCAGTCTTTTTTAAAGTTGCACTAATTTTACATTTTTCTTTCTACAGTCTATTAATGAAATAAGTAACTTTAAAACCTAAAATTATCTGTATATTCCCAGTGCCAATGGAGTGCTTGTTCTTCCTCTGAAGCGCTGCTTATAGGTGATGAGGTCCTTGCACTTGCCATGGTTTGGAAAGGTTCTGACATCAATGTGTAAATAATATTTATGGTCACTGGAGCCTATTAACCTTTTAAAAAACTGAAATTAAAAGCTTGAATTAATTGCAACTGAATGATTCAAACTGTGATTCACACTTTTGCAATGTAACTGTTTGAAAATGGTGAATATTTGAAGCATAGGCACACAGTGAAAAATGAAATCCCCAGCCTGAAATGGTAAATGTAGCTTTTAGAAAATAAGAGTTGTCTGAACTTGGCACTGTGGCACCTCAGTCTGTCTGAACAGCATGTGCTTCCAGTGCTGAACTTCCCTATAAAGCCAGGATGGGGTAAAAATCTCTGCAGTAGCTGCTCAAACAGGTCCCGCAGTGGCTGTAGACATACGCTGCTGAACACGAAACAACACTTTGGCTACTGAGTAAGTCCAAAATGAAGCCATAAATCTTGAACTGCTTGGGCCACCACCTATACAGGTAATAATCCAACAACAGCAACTGTTCAGCTTCGTAGGCTTTAATGGTTTTTATGAATTTTTTCTTCATTTATTTTATAAAATGAACTTATTTCAGTAGTAGCTCCAATGGGAGCTATTGTACAGTATTAGGCAACAGGAGCAGCTTAGTCCTACTAATACACCTCTCAATATCGTGGTATTTCTGAACAAACGTAAAGATACTAGAGGTTTCAGTTCAGCTTTATGAAACTCTGTAGTAAATACAGAATAAAGTAGTTCTTTATTAGACTTCTCAGTTGCAGAGCCAAATACCGTTACTCTGGCTATCACCTGGGATTTGCTGTAATAACCACCAGTGAAGGAGAAGATGATCATTTTTCTTCTAATTGCACACAGTCCCCAATCACTGGCATTATCTAGCTGTATTTAAGACTGGAGTTTAATCCTAAAATATAATTTCCATTATTATAAAATTATCATTATTCTTTTGTGCATTCTGTGCAAGATTTTCCTTCAGCTTTAAAATTTCATTCTGGGAAATACATGCACATGACTAACCTTGCAATGCTATTGCTGTTACTTTATTGAGTGGCTGTTGTTACCCTTAAAACAAACATTTAAGACATTGTGTTCTTCTGTGTTACCCTGCACTCGTTCTATCGGTGCTTTAATTGGCAAGCGTTTAGTCTGGCTTTACATGTGTCTTACTGGTTCTCTAGCAACTTTAATGACAACATCAATGACTTTGTTTTCCTGAACAGCCCTTCTGGAGAGCTGCCAGGCCTGTGACTTCCAGACCAGCACCTAACTCCTTCTCCATTAGGATGATGCACAGTGCTGTGGGCTGTGTGCACTTGAGTTCTCTGCCACCTTACACTGAGCAGGACTAATACCTTCTGGCAGTAATTCAAAACGTAATCTTTAGAAAATAAGTTTGCCTGTGTGTCATTGAACACACAGCTTGCCTGGCCATATCTGTACCATTTGTAGTCTAATGACAGAGCTAAAATTCAGTTACAATCCTGAATCCCGTCCAGTATTCTTGGTGCCTTCTTATTAAAATAGTGTCTCTCTGACAGCCTGAGACAACGGCAGGGAAATGCAAGGTGGCAGAAGCCCAGAGTGTCTAATGCACTTACTGTGCCGTGCTATCTGGGTTGTAAAAAACTACATAAGGCCACCTGTATTGTCCTACTTCAGTCCTGCAGCATACAGTCTTGCCTTCAAACCTTCTCAGGTCATCCTGAGAAGTACCCAAAGACCTGTTTAGAAAATGCCTAGCCAGGATCTGCAAGGAAGGGAGTGGATGTCATTCTCATGTCTCTCTTGCACCCTCATCAGGCAAGCTAATGGAATTTTGGAGCAAAGGCAAGCCTCTCACTAACTTTCTGTTCTCCCTGAGAAAAAAATCCCAACCTCTTCTTCCTGGGGAATAGAGTTTGCGTTAATTGCTGCTTCAAACAGCATATACTTAAACATGGAAATCCAGTCGGAGATGAGACGGTAATGGAAATCTTGCCCTAAAAAAGGCAACAACATTCCTCATAAGGATTCAAGTGCAAAAGAAAAGAGACAGGGAAAATATGCTAAAGGGCACATAAAGAATTGATTCCAAACAAAAATGTGTTTCAGCGATTTCCCAGAAGGCATCAGCAGCTTCTTAATGCAGTTCATTCACAAATTCCTTCAGGGAGCTCAGTAAATAAAGGCAGCCAATTCTGCTTCTCCACCGGTCCCTGAGAAGGAGAACATTAAAAGGCGCTTGAGGATTCAGAGAGGTGCTTAGAGCATCCAGAGCAGCTGACACAGAGTTGACCACTCATTGGCCACTCAGTGTCCCTAACAATTTAGGCTCAGTTAGGGCCAAAAGTCCTTAGTGGACCTGGGTACTATGTTTTTATTGAAATTCGATGGCGGTTGAGCATCTTGCTGCCTCGAATGTCCCGAATCTTGAGTCAATGATGGCTAAATGAACAGAAACAATTCTCATGGCACAGGATTCTATTTGTAGCTGTGCAGCCGCCTATCACTCTACTGTCTAAACTCATCTAAACCATCTAAACTCAGTAACAGCTGCAGAAATCCTAATGGATTTCAAGGACTCTCCAGCAGTGCCTCCTGGTTTTGGCAGCCAAAGCTAAGTTCGTTCAGTAAGCAATAACTTCAGATTTGGACGAGGTGCTTTTCTGCTTTCTTTAAACTTACTAATATGGGTGTTAAAATGTCAGAAAAGAAACTGTAGGGAAGAGAGTGCATGAGAAAGCAAAGGACCAGAGCAGCACCGAATCCAACTACATCAAATATTAGGTTGTTTCTACAATAAATGGCTACTTCTGTTGCAAACTATGAGGAGAAAATACCTGATTTGGCAGGATAACTTATCAAACAAGATGGATTATAAAAACATTTTTTATATATTTCCTAACACGAAAACTCAAGAGATCTCTCCAAATCCTGTTTTCCGACAATGTTCAAAAGAATACAAAACCCTTCTTAATTAAAAGAGAACACTTTACATTGTGAAACAGCTCCTGTACATGATGGGTAGCTACAAAAAAATCCATACAGACTGAAAACACACAGTCATTGCAGACTCTTGCATTAGTAACTTGATCACCCACACACTTCTCCTTTCATCTCTTTCAAGGTTTTGGGCTACAAAGTACTGAAACTATTTTTATTCCTCATAGTATTCTATACAGGGAAATCACAGGGTGGATGTTCTGGGAAATAGTGTCTACGCACACATGAATATCCTGAATGGACTTTCTGGTGCAGAACAATAGGAGGGTGTTTTGAATGCCAACCAAAAGTGATAACGGGAAGAAACTCGATGAGTGTCTGCATTTGGAATTGTCTAGTGTTAGTCACAGGTCAGGCTGGGGTGGTTTTTCTTATGTGAAGGGTAACATATCAGAACAAACTAAAAGGCTTGTGAATTAATTGTAAAGACTGGGAAAACACTGAAGTAGAAACAATGATATTGGAAAAATACTTTATAACTTCAGTGGATGTTCCATGAACTGTCACGCCTGTTCTGGTACATCATAATTGGATGCTTCTGGGACATTTTAGGATAAATAGGCACCTTTATTTCTCAAGACTCCTCAGTCACGATGATTCAAAAGTTTTGTAGAGGCTTTTTTTTTTTAAATTGGGTGCCACAAGTTCAGTGGTGTCTTCTCTGAAACCGGTTAATGATCCTGATGCCATAAAGAGCTGACAGCAATGGAAGCCTTGTTATTGGATTAACACTAACCACTTCTCTTCTTGAAAGAAATAACAGCAAATCACTTACTGATTAGAATTAGGCAGCATACAGCCTGCTATAATCTCCTGCCGTGGTCACAGAGGACTACTATTCAAATAAGGGAAACTGGTGGTTCCTTAGAGAAGCCATTTATAACGCATCAACAGAATGAGCTGCCACTGGACTGGGACTCCAGACACAAACAGCCATGACTACAGATTGGTAATGAACAAAAACCTGAACAACTCCTCTTCTGAGCAGGAAAATTCTCTGCCTTGGCACCCTGCAGCCCGATTCTGCGTGAGAGCAGCTTTGGCTTGATGCTATTCATGGGCCAAAGTAGCAGCAGACGCTGGGTATCCTAGCAGCACTCGACTGCCAAAAACCATTCTGTGGTGCTTCCAGACCTGGGCAACCAGCTGTGAGACATGGATTCTAATGACCTGGAAAGAACATTTGGCTTCACTGAAA
Source organism: Rhinopomastus cyanomelas (assembly GCA_013400115.1). Classification (NCBI taxonomy): domain Eukaryota; kingdom Metazoa; phylum Chordata; class Aves; order Bucerotiformes; family Rhinopomastidae; genus Rhinopomastus; species Rhinopomastus cyanomelas. The sequence continues at coordinate 653,014 of VXBP01003607.1, read as the reverse complement.
TTGATGTCAGAAGCCTCTTTTACTTCAGTGAAGCCAGGATTTCATTCCTGGCAGTTGCAAAGCTTCTGTTTCTACTGAATTGTTTTCCTACTGTCAAGTGTTGTTAGATTTGGGGGTGAGGCAGCTTTTTCTCCTGGAGTTGTTTCTGTAGCCAAGCCAAGATCTGGAGAATTTAGCTCAAGCATATCACTTGTACTTTTAATTTTCACAAGAAACTTGCAAACTTTTCTTGCCTAGGAAGTGCCAAGGAAAGAAGACTTCTTTTTTAGCAGAAAACCTGAACTTGGATACAATTTTATACCTCAAAATGCATATGGAGGGCTTAAAAAGTGGAAAAATGCATTAAGTTGCAGGGTGAGCTGTAGGCAGGTCATAAGGAAAGTCTGCATCCAAATCTCAAAGTCGTCAGTGGTCAGCTACCACGCATTCTTGTTAACCCAGATACTGCTTCCTGATGGAGCTCTTGATACAGCATTAGAATTGAGAGCTCATAGTGTGCAGCTTTCCATGCTGGTCATTAAACTGCTCCACAGCTGCTGGAGGCTGCTGTGCCTGTGGTGTTTTATGCTCTGGTTTGTGCTCAGCTCAGCTGCTGCTGTGTATTGACAAGCCCTGAGATGAGTGTCTTAGTTGCACAAGTGAGGTTCTGATTGTGTCTATCCCTCCTCCAGCCAGTCTGTGAGGCAAAGATAAGCAAAACTCAAACATGATGAAGCAGTTAAGTGTAATTTGCAGCTACATAGAGAACAACTAAATATTAAGAATAAAATCCTACCAGTGAGAAGGAGAAGGAGCCTGTTGTCCCCCACTGGAGCAGATGGCAGTCTTGCACCTGGCTCCCCAAGCACTGGGAGCAGCTGCAGCTCCACCCAGATTACAGCAGAGCTGTTCCAAAGCCTCAAGGAGGAATCACATTCCTGAGGAGTCTTTGAAATTATTTGGCATGGAATGCCCTTTCTCCCTGCTCAGAAAGCCCCTTTCAGATGCATTTAGTGACCAAGACCTGTTTTTGTACCACCGGTGTGAACTACCACAGTTGGTAGGGTAGCCATAAAGATCTTTCATGTCCCGCAGTGAGTGGAATTAAGGGGTTTTCTATCATGACAGAATAGTTGTCATGTGAGTTTAAATTCCTGAGTTATTTTCTGTAATTCTATTCCTGTTTCATTTGGGCACAGAACAATCTCAATACTATCAGAAATTGTTAAAAGTAAGTGTCTTGGTACTGTGAAGAATTCAAAATGTAGTATAAATTCATTCCATGGAAGATGCACAGTAGCATCATGAAGAGATTTTGGTGCAAATTCTATAGCACAGGGCACCAGTGTGTTTTGGAAACGTTCTGTGCTTTGAAAGACACGTTACAGTTGCAGTTGGTTTGGTACTAGCACTGCAGGTAGGTGTAACCTATGAAACCAAGTGCTGACACCAGAACTGTGGTCCTTTACCTGGAGGTTACACAAGCTCTAATCTAACACAAAACTCCTACAGCTGATTAAAAGGTGACTTAAGCTTGACATATATAAAGCAGAATTGTGTGGCTTTCCTGTCCCAGAATACCCCTTGTGTGTGTCTATTAAATGTATGACATCACCAACTTCAGGCATAGCTTTTGCATCTAAAATTCAGGCTGGATGCTGCTCAGATCTGAGTGGTAATTCAAACTGAGGATCTTTGGTGGAATCAAAACTCATCTGCCCAGATCAGTCTTTCCATATAGATTTAGTACTTGCACCTCAGTATTAAGTGACTGAAACAACTCTGAGAAAACATTCTATCTGCTTAAATCATAAATAATTTTTAATACCCTCTGGGAACTGAGCATCCCTTGTGCACTGGAACCTTCTGGATACGCTGAGGGGGTGGAGGATGCATGACAGGGAGCCATTATTAATATACATTCAATATTGCCTTACTGTTTTCACCAGGACTAAAGACTGAACTTATCATTCTAGACTGCAGCAGGCTGGAATGAACAGTTTCCTGAACAGAAAAATACTGCTTTCAAAAAAGTTTTCTTTACATTTTGAGGACTGTCTTTTTTATTGCACATAGGCTACTTTCCCTTATTTCAGTTTTCATGCTGCAAATACGAAGGTTATTTAAATAGGCAGGAAGTGTCTTTCCTCATGAACCCAGTTTTGTCTGTCATACGCAGCTGCGTGTCTGTGTAAGAATTCACAAGAAGGACACTGATATGAATGGCCATTAATCCAACAAACGGGAGATTTATTTCCCTATAGAGTTACACAGACCTACGAGGCAGCATCTCAGGCCAATTCACTGGCATTGACTTTACTTTTGTTAGTATATTAACCTCTGAGCTTTCCATATACCGTGTCTTTCTTGCTGACAATAAAAAAGGGAGAGTTTCACCCTTTACCTTTATTTAGTGGCACCTACAGTGTATTTTACACGAATGTATTTGCTACTGAACACAGTAACAAATCTTCAAATTTATTGAACAACTTAGGGCAGCAACCACTCTCAGAGGAGCATAACTCTCTGTGGAAAAGTAAAGCATGAGCTTAGAACACATGAGCAAACCAGCTGACTGTGCTGCTCTAATTCTGTACTTGTCAATGGAACAATAATTGTAACAGAACTGACAGACCACTTTAGTGGCTTTTGAAAATTATTTTAAAGGCCTTTTCAACATTAGGAAACTGGTGGGCCATACCCTGCCAGTGACTGACATTGCCGTGACATGCTGTGTATGAGCCCAGAAGAGCAGTGTGCTCTTCGGATGGCCATTATCTCCCTTACTCATGTGGACATTTGCATAAGAGTTGGAGCCTATCTGTAGCACTGCTCATTTGGAACTGAAATTTATTCTTTACTTGGCGCCTAAAAAATAATCTAATTTTTCAAGCCAATAGAAACTGGTCTGAATTATTCACCTTGGTTCATTATTGCAAGATATTTTATGCTGACACCACTAAAGTCATTATTTATAATGTATGGGATCATCTTTTACCAAATGTTTTTTTCCTTTATCTTTTTGTAAATATTTTGAAACTGTGAAGTAAATCTCGAATCATCCAGTCTAAAGTGCCCAACAATGACAAACAGTTACATTATGTGCACAGGATTGCAATGCTAATGTTTCTCCCAAACTGCATATTAGCTTTTACTTCTGAGAAGCAAGAGGTTTGATACGATTTTTTTCTTTAAGCGCCTCACTTTGTCATAACACTGAATATCTACCCTGCTGTTTTGATGCAGATGGAACAAAAATTGGGGTTAGGGAGACTGTAAACTTCTAGTGTTGAAAGAGAGTGAACCAAAACTGAAATACATATCACTTGGCAGGAAGAAGCCAGCTCAGCTGATACATTACTAGAAATAAAGTTAAAACCTGGTGAAATCATCTTGTTTAATTATGTGTGTAGTCCCAGTGCAGATAACATCAGAAGTAACTTTTGTAGTTTCTGCAAAATAAGTTTACAATGAAATCTCTGCTTAGAAGCATCATAACATGGTGTTTCTGAACAATTTCAAAGGCTTTGTCTAAAAACAGACCTGCCAGACCAGGCAAGCTGTCTGTAACTTTTAAGTCATTCAGCACCTGGTCCCATATTTTCATCATCTTCACAAAGAAGCCCGCAGATTTCTGGTTCAAGTCTTGATGCACTGGACAAAATGAAACCTGTTTTCATGTTACACATTATCATTTATTCTTCCTTCTGTTTAAAAACCCAGAACAAAATCCAAAGAGACTTTGTATGTGTTTTGAGACTAGCATTCCATTCTTTGAACTGTCTGCCTTTACCCCTGTTCTTAGAGGCAGCCAGACCACCAGGTTTGAATCAGTGTTGCTGTTGTGTTACTTGAAGCAGAACTGGGTACAGCCACAATGTTCCTGTTGTACGTGTAGCATACATTCTGAACACAAAACCAAAGAGGCATGAATAAGAGCAGAATTTAGTTAATATTAGATAAAATGCCACTGTGGCAGCAAATCACAAGGCGATGCTTTGCTGATTTAAGTCTCCGAGGAGCACCAAGATGGTAACATTAGGCACTGTACTGGCAGGTTCATGTAAAATTCACAGCAGCCTGCTACCCCTTGGCAGCGGTTCTCCGCAAGGATGGATGTGTCAGTGCTGGTGGCCAGCACAGGATGTGCCTTAGTGCTCCCGGAATTTCCTCTCCTCTCTAACTAACTGCTGTGTGGGGGCTGTAACCTCCTTGTCAAACAGAGAGGCGGCTGGTCAGGGTGGACAGCCCTTCCCACAGGTACTGATGCCAGCAGATGTTTTCAGTGTTCCTTGCAGAATAGTGACAGTTGCACCAAGAAGAAAAGACGGCGTGATAAGCAATGACATGAACTCCTGCCCTCACCTCTATGGGTGACTAGGGGGCTGCAGAGCTACCTACTGTCAATGGGCTATTGAGAAAGTGGGAGGATGTAAAGTCAATATTGCTGATGGATCAAACAGAAAACTCCAAAGCACAGCACAGCCCATTTTTCCAGCTATTAGCCATCTATTTCTACATACTGATGAAACCCCTTGGTGAGCAGAGCATGCAGCAAAACAAGACATTTAAATGTTATTTAGATTTTCTTCCTGAGCACTGAAAAAGCTTTACTTATAAACTATTTTCTTTAAGATGGACTAAAAATACCTGCCTCTTCCAGTTACAGTCAAGAAATCAATAGGCAGGAAAGCAAATTACTGCTCCTTCTCTTAAGTCTCTGCTATTATGGTCTCAGTGGAGTGAAATTACTTTACAGTTAATTAGATTTTTATAAAGTATAGGATAGCTTCTCTGTAATTCCCTTGGGTGTTTCTGTACCTCCCCAGCCTTTTTTAATCCATTTCCGGGATGAGTCATTGATTTTGAGGAGATTTAATAACCCTTTGGTAACCATACCATCACCTGTAGCTGCCATGCTAGCTGGACCTGCTAATAGATATAAGCAGCAGGTCAACACCTGCAGCAAAAATACACCTGTGTTTTCACAGCCCAGGCCTATAAAAATCACCTGGCACTTTCAAAATGCATCTACTTCAGCGCATCAGTTCAGCCCCGCAGTGTGCTTTCAAAGAAGTCTCCCCATCTCTATTTACTGAGATTTAGTTCACATCTAGGAAACCACCCAACATGATAGCAGAAATATAAAATCTTCCATCGCTGCATGTGGGGGGCAAGAGCAGGGATGAGGATGTGTAGGAGTATGCAGGGGACTTCAAAGAAATCTGAAAACTCACATCCTCACAGTAAGATCTTCCCTCTAGCAGTCCAGACCTTCTGATATTTGGGACAGTGCATCTTCTCACCCAAGGTCTTGCAGATAGGAAAAGGTACTTGATAACTAGAGATAAATTTCAGAGGCATGCTGAGAAAGAGAGCAGAATAATTTTTAGCCATCGTATATCTATTGCTGACATTTCATCTAGGCTGCTTAGATTGGTGCCTTGCCTTGGATTTTAACTTTATCCCATGGATAAAAAATAAACCACAGAAAAAATACAACCTTCACACAACAATCCCTGGTAGTGTGGCAGGGTAGTTTTCACTAGCCATCTCTGGTGATGTCTGAGCTGCAGCTTTAGTCTTTAGTGCGGATGTGCCCTCAGTTTCAACCTCCTCTTACTTTAACCACTTTCCTTTAGAGCAAACGGGCAACTCCTCCGGCAGGCAGCGTGCAGGAGCACAACGCAGCGGTGTGCAGTTAGCATGGCTATTGCAAATGTTCCTCACAATACTATTATTACACTTAGATGTTGTGCAATTTGAAACAAATAGCTGGAAAACTGTGACTTTGCAGGGTGAGAGACCACTCTGGCTACAGCTTTCAAAACACCTGTGATCTTGGGCAATTTATTGAAGTTTGTAGCAAAATATTTTTTCCTCAGAAAACCCTGTATAAGTGGCACAGAAAAGTCTTTGGCTGTGTAGCAGAGGAGCATCTGGAGCATCAGGAATTCCATCAGCACTGGGGAAATCATCCTAATCTTTCCTTTTGTTCACATTGACGTTTTTATAGGGGCTCTTCTTTTAGCACATCATTGATTGAGCTCGAAATAGCATAATCAACTCGGTGGGAATTACCAGTAAGAGATTCCAGCCAAATTCTACTTTCAGTTATGGGTGTCTGAGCCCACATCGTTTTGCGGCAGTTACTGTGCATTTGCCTTATGGTAACAGGGATCAGAATCCATGAATCTGCATTTCCCAGACAGCGTGATATTAATAAACCTTGGATAGTAATTACTAATTGAACTGCATTCTTTAACTGTAGGTTGTTTTCCTCCTGAAGTGAGCTACCCATTATCATTAATTAACACTACTTAATCAAGACTCTACTTTCCTTCTGATTTTTTTTAACAGATGTTTACATTCACACTTAACACTTTCAAACCAAAATTTTGTTTCCTCACATTTATCTTTATGTTACGGTTTCTTATTACTTTTTCCCTAAATATTTACACTCTTTTCTCGTTTGCAGTTCTGCCTCACTTTACTGGTAAAAATTATTCAAGTTGTGCTTTGAGTCATTTGGGTTATTATTCACAATCTTTATCAGAACTTGATTTTAAAGTTATTTGCCATTTTATGGAGAAACATACTATATAATATCTTGGAATTTGGGGATTTTTTGATACCTGCCTCAGTGTTCAGGCCTGATTTTCAGTGGGTGCTGATAATAGCACTTCCCAGTTCCATGTCATTGGCACAAGGTCTGAACTTTGGTGTAAGAAGTGGATATAGACAAAACGAAGCCTTTGCGGTAGAAAAGCTTATTCCCAACTGATAGGTGAGAAAAACGTTGAAGTGTGACATGAGAAAAGTAAAAGTTGTATTTTAAAAGCAGAATCATTCCATAGACTTCTTAAGCCACTCTTCTTATTTCAGAGTTTTGAATAGAGTGGCCAAACAATAGAATCAGTGGGAGCTTGAATGTGCCTTGTTTCTAAGTTTGTGTGTAGGTGAGTCCTTTGAGTATTTGTTTCCTACACTAACAGTCAAACCTTAACAGATAACAACAGAAATTCTGGATGCATCTGGGTTTTGATTACATTTTGATCACATTTTGAAAGAAACACCATTCCCAGTTAACAAAGATGGGGACCATCTATGTCAGTCTTAGTTCCTAAACACTTATGTTCCAAAACACTTCTGGAAATACAACCTTTGTGGTCATCCCTCACAGCTGATCAGAGTAAGGTAATGCCCACATGCTGGAAAAGATACCGACTGCAACCTGCGGTGACGTCAGGTGAACAGAGAAGCAAAGTTACAGCTCTAGCTTCAGAATTCTGCGTGTGGACGAGTGCGGGGCGTACATCTCAAATCTGCTCACTTTCCGCAACTTATTAGAGAGTTCTAGGCTGCCGCTGGTTGCAAGAAGTAGCAAAGTGCGGGCAAAAAGTGCCCAAGTCTGTCAGGTTTGAGACTAGAAGGATGTCTGCGTCTGAATGTGCTCAGGAGCAGATGGGAGCCCAGCAGGTGGGTAAGTGCAAGCCACCTTCAGTGAGCACTTGACAGAGAAAGGTCACAAATGCGACTGTGAGAGAGGAAGTCATAAATAGCAGAGAGTGTGTGCCCAGTGATGCTGAGGAGGAGGAGATGGACTTTTTGACAGAGACGCTGTTTCCATAGAATAATTTAGCTATCAATGTCTATTCAGTTTTTAAACCGCTTTAATACTGACTGACATTTTCTTTAAATTGTGAGTTGTGCAATTTAATGATAACCTTGCATTTTCTTCTAGCCTTACAATGTAGTGGGGAAGCAACAAAAATGGTAATGGATTGCAAACTGTAGAAATACTTTGTATCAGAAGAATGTCACAAAGTGCATTCATGACCTCACGTTAGAACTGGAACGTGTGATGACTTCCAACAGTTTGTTTTCCTACAGTAACTGCTCTTTGACCCTACTCTGTGCATGCTTTAGTGTTTTTATTGTTGTGTGGAGTCAGCTCTCTTCTACCCTAGACTGATAATCTATGGGATTTTTTTCATGTCCCAATGACTAGTGGGAACTGAAGATTCAGAGCTTTCTTTTAGAGGACTAAACTGTTTCTGAGAAGCCCATTTACCCATTTTGCCTGTCCACACACGAGAAAAGGCTCCCTGTAAGTGCAATTCCACACAGCAGGATCTGGGAAAAGGACACAGGAAGGCACAGAAGTGCGTGACTTTCTGACTTAATCCCACCCTCCCACTGCAAGAAAGTTACAAAATTCCCCTTGTTTTATTAAAATCATGCAGACTACAAGTCAGCTCAGGCAGCAGTTTTAATGGAAAAGTCTTAAGCCCTTTTGAACAGATGATGCTGGCTACAGAATTGACCTGTTCTCATTGCAGTGAGTACAGGGATGCTGGCATGCAGATTTAGGTCAACTGGTGTCTACCTGATTATGCTGGTGTCACAGCACACCAGGCTCAGTCATACAGTTCTGTCCTTTTAGCTAAACTGCTGGATTAAGGCTGTGCCCATAAATAGCAATATGATTCAACTCGGTTCACAGAATCAATCAGTTAATTCATGCTCATCTTCCATTTCCTAGACTGTGTAGGAACGAGTATGTATGTGGACACAAGCACATTCAGGGGTGAGTTCAGGCTGACTCCACCCTCCCCTCCCGACATCGGCGCCACAGGCGGTGGTGGGACAGCAGAAGCGACCAGGGGAGGACAGGGGCGTGACGGGCGGTGGTTCCACGCCTCCCTCAGCGGGCCCTCCCCCCGGGCGGAGATTACTCAAAGAAGGCTATAGAGGGGGAGGAGAAGGAGGCGGCGCTACCGACGAGAGCGTTTTTTCTTCCTCCTTCTTCTCCGATGTCACCGATGCGGGCGGGGCTGCGGGCGCCGGCGCCATCTTGTCTGACGCCGATTCTCTAGGGGGTGAGGGATCTCCCGACCGCGCATCCGTGCCTCCCCCCGGCCCCAAACCCAGGCGGTTTCCAGCAATACCGACGGCGGCCCTTTCTGACCTAGCCGCTTTCAGGGCTTCTGGTTCTCTTTCCGGGCGGCGATCGCGGCGGCGGCGGCAGCGCCATGGCC